>JAMWET010001936.1:0-67929 GCA_024036415.1 Prochilodus magdalenae | reverse complement strand
TACTGTGTAGAAGCACCCAACAACTACTTACAAGTACACTAACCTCCAGCATTAAACTGACTCGATACTGATTTACCGACATACACAACACACCTACTTACAGCGACACTAACCACAATTACACTTACTGAGTTACTGTACCACCAAGCCACACTACTTAACACACCTAACAGTACATTACACTACTGAGTTACCGGTACACCAACACAACTGACTTACAGTAACACTCAACACATTACACTTACCCATCAGTTACCGCACAAAAAAAAAAACGCGACACACATACTTCAAGCAACAATGCTGCTTTTTTCGGGCAGGTTAGCCTCCTCATGGGTTTGTCATCCACCAATCCTAAAAACCTAGACCAACGTCTTTGAAACACTGTTTTTCTGGTGCTGAAATATTAAATGAGAACATGTGATAAAGCGTTTAGTCAGTCAACATTCAGCGGCTATATGCCTCACACACATACAGACACAGGTCATACAGTCGGAGAACCCACTCTGGCAAGTACTCATCCAGCCCACCATCGCTGGCCTACGAGAACCACCCCTCACGTCTGTGTCCTGTGTGTTTGTTTTGTTCAGGGGAGGTGTGACAAGACACACAGGCAGATTGGCTTTGTACGCATCGGGCAAGGGTCGATACAATCGATCATTCAAGGAATCCCATCAATCTTTAAGCTGGCAGATTTTCCTGATTGAATATTGGTGAGTTAAATTCCCGGATGACCACGGCAATGAGAGGAAGATCAGCTGGCTCGAAGTCTGCGCAGTCTGATGCAGCAGGGTTATGGCAACGTGTCCCCTGTGTGGGGGGGTGTGTTTTATCGTGAGGCTGGGGCGGCAAGGCGTGCAAGGCGGCTAGCTGTGACTGTTCTACTCCGGGCACAACATGGTCTGAAGGCGAGTGATAAAGTTTTGGGCAGTTTCAAAATGGCGAGAATTTCATCCAGAATTCCAACGCTTACAGTAAACCCCACTCTTCTCTGCCCAAACTCAACGCCACTTGCGCCAGTTGAAAAACACGTACCGTTTAATTTTTGTTGATTTTTACTTTTTACTTGCGTCGTATGAAACACAGCAGCTCTCCTGTTTACTGCGGGAACCAACTGGCCTTGTGTACCGATTTCCATGGATGAAGCAGATCAAGTTCAGAATTGATCGACCTAAATGCAGTTTCGGTAGAAAACATCTTGTTTGCGGCATATTGAACTTTCCATTAGAAAAGAAGATTGAGTGAGGTTTTTTTGGCCGTCTCCCCTGTACAGCGTGCATTTTTGGAAGTTCCTTAGTTTTTTCTTCAGAAACAGTGATTGGCAAGCGTCCCTATTTGTTCATTGTGTTCTGAGAGCTGTGTTTTTAATATGTAATTCAAGCAGGCATTGCTCTAGTTTTTTGGAAGTCAAGATTTAAACACCATAACGTGCGGGTAGAGTCAATCAAAAGTATTCAACACTTGCCCGGCAATCTTGAAATATACATGTATATGCTGCCAGTTTTTATTTTTTTTATATATTTAATTGTTTTTTTTTTTTGTGAGTGGATTCTCAATTTTTAGATGGATCCATTATTTGAACTAGGCAGTACGCGTGGCTTTTTACGCAGTGGCTGGGAATATTTCGTGATGCAAACGGTACTCAATCCAGTTGCCCCAATAAATTCGCTTTCGTAAAGGACTGGTCCCGTTCTTGTTCCATTGACATTACATTAAGGTTACATGATGTTTTTTTGGCCTTCTCGTCTTTGGTTTTGCAGGGTTTGGACATGGTGTGTGTGAATAATCATTGCCCTTTTGGGGTAGTGTTGATAAAACTGTGGGTATCACTCACGGTTATTCGGACGTGTTTAACTAATCTCTCCTGTTAAGATAATCTTGGACGTGCCGTTGTCCCGGATTGGTGCGCTGTCGTTGCTTACAATCACTGGGCTAGTTGGACTGCGATGCGCATTGTGGGTAGTCCGGAAAGGTACAGGCATGAGAGCACTTTGAAGGGCTTGCATGGTATAAATCCACTGACGTGGATATATTACCTGACGACAGAAAGTTCGTTGTTGTGTCTGCAATTTTGTGGGGATGGAGTTGCCGAGAACAGGTGTTTTGAACACATTGGAAAAAAATCAAGTAGGTGGCCTTTAATTCCAAAACTTGATTACACCCGGCAGGGAAACATAGAGGCGGTGGCTCCTTCATCGTACGGAGATCAAGGTTCTGTCCTCGCTGAATGTATCGAATGTAAAGCTCCCTAGGCTGAGATAAAAATCGAGCACAACACCCAAACCTATAAAACCAAGCCCTGCATGGAAATTATTCTCATTTCCAGGCCTTAAATCTCGGCCTCGGCAGAGTGAAGGCTGGTACAGGAGGTATGGAGCGCAAGGGCTTCCGGCTTACCCCTGGCAGTGGGAAGCTGATATGAACAACTAAGGTTTTATTACTAAGAGCATGTGTGAAGAGGCGTATTCTATTGTCGGTGATCCCATCATGAATTATTAGACGTGTACCTTGAAAGGAGAGGCTAGAGGCTTTTTCACTGGTGCAGGAAAAAGAGATCAAGAAAGTTTTTACATCCACTAAATATAATATTGAGATGGTGGAGATATTGGAAGGAGGTAACGGGGCATAAGGCTGTTGAAATACGATCACAGAGGTAGGTATGTGGGGGGTAGCAGGATTATGGACTGGGATCAGACTCTCAGCAAGGGAAAGTGAGAGCTGTTCAAAAGCCAGTACTGTAACCGAACTTATATCTGTAAAGGGGTCTTATAAGTACCATCGGCTACACGCATACAGTTTTATTCGGTGATGCGTCGATTAGTATGTTTTAGGCGCTAATGTGTAAGGTTGGAGCTGCTTCATGTCATTTAATAAAGCTCTTCTTGCAGCCAGCTGCTTAACATCCACTGGGGGAAAAAAGCAAAGCTAGTTCTGTTATATACTGGGACGCGCTGTTTATTCTCCGATCTTCGTTATAAATTAGATCTACAGGCTACTGACCCTAGCAGCACATCACATGCCCTAGTACAGTACATAGAAGCCGACGTGAACGGTAGGGGCTTTTCCAGCTATGCATCCACCAGGGCATTCTAAACTTTGTGTAACTAGGGGGGCCTCACTTCTGGGCTTCTACTTTGTTCCTTCCAAGGGCTGCAGTATTGGTCACAGCCGTCTTGATACACCCTCCATAACCTTAGAATTATAATATAGCTGTTCATATTTTACATCCTGGCTCTGGAAAACGTGTTTATCCAATTTTCTTCTTAGTTTGTTCCAGTTTTCTATGGTTTTTGTTGGAGGTTCTGTTTTGATTCTCTCGGGCATGGAATTACACTACTAGTTAAAAAACCTATAGTCTGCCGCAAAGCTGCCAGACTCAGATTACTTTGTTATATAGATGCTTTGTATTTAGAAACATCCAGCTAATGATCTGGGCCGCCAGAAGGCCTGTTTTTTTAGTAGGCGCATGCTCGCTTTGGGGAGGGGGCTTTGCACGGGCCCAGGCCAGCACGCTCCGCCTAAACCTCCTGCTGTCGGGTTACTCGAGTGCCATCTACGGTGGGTAATGGCATTGTGTAATGAGCTGGGGGCTTAATCATACACTGGTCAGTAATGAGGTGGGTGTTTGCGCCCTCTTGGGCCAGTCTGGTAGGCTGTGTTGGGTAGACTCTGTTGTGTTTGCTGTCTGCTTGGACCTTGTTTGCTTATTAAAATCCAGGAACCTTGCATTTCATTTGCCGAGTAAAGCTGTTTTACGGTAGATGAAGTACCGGTCTCCTCAGTGAGTTTTGGCTGCTCTTTTTATGTGAAGAATATTCACATTAGCAGAGATACTTCGGTTTTTTTTTAGACAGATACCATGAAGCAAGGCGATGCACTAAAGGAAGCTTCAGACCTGCTACATCGCGGGCCTGATTGATTCTTTTTGTTTAGGCGTAAGGGGGCAGATAGCGTTTGAGTACCATAGCTCTCAAATTATGACTGGTAGATCGCCGATAGCTTGACGTGCAATAATTCGGCTCTACCCGCACTCACCAACCCCTTCCGGCCAAAGCCACAAGAGCGGGCTGATCCCCTCCCATCTGCAGCCCGACGCTGTGCTCAGAAGCAACCATTCATTCACCGAGTGCAAGTATATTCATCTGCATCCGTGCGTGTAACCCGGTGTTTGTTTCATTTCTGAGCGCTATCGCGCCATTGCCATGTGCTTGTGTGGGCCATTTTACGGATGTGCACCACTCGCGGTAGACTTTTGTCCTTGTGTGTCAGTAACCACTTTTAACGACATTGCATACGGTGCAGCATCACCTTACTCTGCCCTGCACTTCTTGGTTGGCTGTTTGTTACCTTTGCTGGCTGTCCTCCCGCCCATCTCTGGCTACGTTTTCCAAACCCTTCCTTTGTCATGCGGTGTCCTGGAAGGCGTTGTTCCTTCTAGGCGGTCAACTCCTCGACACGCTGGCTATTGCTTTTTTTTTTGAACGCAGATGCTTTTTTCTAATGTGTGTTTGTTGTTTGCTTAAACATCTGGGTCTAAGCTGAGCTGCCCGGTAGGACTTGTTGACGTCACTTGTTTTTTTTTTCACAAGCACAAGCCGGAAAAATGCTGGGGAGACTCGAGCAAGACGGCAGATGTTTGGCACTCCGTGAGAAAGCTGCTTGGTGCTTGTGCTGATGCTCCGCGCATAGTGGTCTTAAGTTAGAGGACAGTGCTACATGATATACTGTTACTCTGACCGGGACCTCCACAGGACGCACCGGCCGAGAGCAGGTATGATGTGGCGTGGTGGATCATTCTCTCAGCACTCGTGCAGTGACACTGACGTGGTGGTGGTGTGTGTTAGGGTGTGTGTGGTGGTGCTGGTGTTGAGTGGATCAGACACCGAAGCAGTGCTGCTGAGAGTAGTTTAGACCACTGTGGTCGGGCACTCAGGGGGTGGAGATGGTTTGCCACTGTGCTATTGTCCGACATCTAGGGTTAGACACTCCTCCCTTGGCTGTGTCCAGCCTTGTAGATGGAACCAGTCAGAGAGAGACGATAGCTCATCTGTAGCTGCTATCTGGGGGGCACAGTGCAGTGTTGGTCATCGCTTCTAGTCCTTCATCAGTGTACACACAGGACGCTGCCCCACAAGGACGGGGCTGCCGGTTGGATAGTATTGGTAGGTGGCGAAAAGCGGATTATCTCAGTTCCAGCAGTGACACGAGATGTCCAGCAGCACTGCTGTGTCTGATCCACTCACAAGCCAGCACGTGATACCAGCACACACACTAACACACCACCACCACGTCAGTGTCACTGCAGTGCTGAGAATGATCCCCCACCCACATCATACCTGCTCTGTGGTGGTCCTGTGGGGGTCCTGACCATTGAAGAACAGGGTAATACAGTATACAGAGAAACAGATGGTCTACAGTCTGGATCTGTACACCTACAGAGTGTCCTATACGCTTTTGGCTTCTTAATGGCGTAATGTCTCGGTACCGGTACCGCTTTATGAATGTTATTCAGTCCTGTTGCGTTTGATATGGTGTACCTGTGTTCGTATAGACTGCACATACAACTGGCTCGTATTAAATGCCATAGGGCAATACCCCCACTATAGTCCCTGTGTGCAGACAAACCACTCGTTGTCTGTCTGGTTGATGGGCATAGAGGATTATAAATTGGGGCGTAGGCTACAGGAGAACCAGCGGAGCGCCTGGTTCATCTCCGTTGTCTGGAAGCGCAGGTATTGGTGGCTAGTAAGCAGTTGCTCGTCATATGCATATATTTCATAAACACCTGTCTGCCCCTTCTTGTTATGTACTGATGTATAGTCTTAATGGCTAACTGCTGCAAGCAGTGGCCTGGTTGGATTGTGATACCTGGCTAGGCCTCGGCTTTGGACACGAATGCCGACACAGTGGCTGTGAATGGCCTGGAAACGGCTGAGTGCCGTTCGGTGCAGGTGTGAACAATCACGGCTGGTTCTGATCGAGCGGAGCGTGTGATTATTGAGGCATTTTGGAGCCGTGTGAGAAGCAGCCAGCCAGCCAGCCAGGGTCCGAAAGTTTCCATTTGCATTTCAGAGGACCACCGGGCCCCCTGGAGACCGAATTCAGCAGGCTTTCCCACGTAGTCCATCTGATATGTTTCTTGCACAATGTTAACTCAACAGGGCCGTGTTGTATAGCTCATTATAGAATCCTGGTGTGATTGTTCTGTGTGTGTGGTGAGTTTTGCTGTATCTTGCAGGATGGGATCTACGCACCCCTGTGTGTGTGGTATACAGTCCCAGTAACAGGTTTCTGCCCTACAGTGTGGTTATAGCTAATACAGTCCACATGACGCAGTTACCTCACCATTTACCTCAGAGGCTGTGGCTATTACTGTATCACTGTTGTAGAGCTAGGAGCTGGGCTGCTAACGCTGCTCAGTTCACCTGAGATACGGTTAGCCTAGCGGTTAGCTCCCCTCGGCTACTTCACTCTAAAACTGATCCTCTAAAGTGAGTTCATCTTTTATTAATCTTCAGACCTGTATATTTAACTTTCTGAGGCTCATTCTGATGAACACCCCCCCACTATCATCACTACACCCACAGTTATACTCGGAGTTTAGCTCCCCAGTGTTAGCCGCCGCCATTTCTCTGGCTGAGGCAGGCTGAGAGCTGGTGAGGCTGCAGCGCATGATGGGATGCGGTACAACATGAGGATAGCTCCACCTGTACACTAGAACCTCTGACTTGTGCTTGTAGTCTACCAGAGTTTACCGCCTCAATCAAGATGCATCAAATAAATATCTGTGCAGTGTGAGTGACGGGATCCATAGATTGGGAAGAGGTGCTACAGTGCAGGGAATGTCTCGTTCCATGTGTGGAAAACACTCCAGAGCAGATGTTAATGATTGGCTAAAAGGAGTGACTGCATGTGGGCGTGGCCAAAGACCATAGTGTGAAGGAAGTAGCTGGATCTGCAGGTGTATGGAAGTGTACAGTCATACGGGTCTACCAGCAGTGGATACAATCCCAGTCTACAGGGAATTCTCCTCGGAATGGGCCAGGGAATGCATCCACCAAATGTTCCCCAACTGTGCGATTCTTCGATGTGTCTGAACATTGATGTGGCTACATCCAGAAACTTGTCCGGTACATACTAAATCCAATCCCAGCTGTTATTGGTGTTGCACGATATTTGGTTGTTTCAGTCACAGAGGACTCGTATTCCGTCTGGTGAGCATAAAGTTCTGGACTCTACATGCCAATGAAAAAAGTGGTAGTAGGAAAAACAGTCCACCAGATAAAGGGTTAATCCTAAATCTCCCAGCCAGTACAGGAAACTCTGCACTTTACATCTCATTCTAGCTGATTTGTTTGGTTTTGTGATGAAACATATTGATTTTAATTAGCCTCTGAGCTTTAATTAAAACAATAACAGGAGAAGAATGGGGACTCGGCGCCAATATAACGAAGAATCACCTGTTGGGTTTAGACTCCATAATTGTGGAGGGCTTATAAGCATCTCTTTTTTGGAAAAAAAACAAGAAACGAAAAAAAAACATTAATTCAGTGGAAATGAATGAAAGCCAGCAGGAGCCAGAGTTTGGAGTAATTAGATAATAATCAGCAGCAGGAGAGAGGGGCGTGTGTTGTTTTTAGAGGGTCAGCCATGGAGGAAGAGTAAACCCCGTGTTTGCTATTCTGCGGGGAGGAACGAGCTGTACGTCCCTAATTAGCCATCGGTTTTGGCGGAGTCTGATTCGTCTCCGACTCTTGAAGGACTGCCCTTTTTGCCGAAACTCATAAATCTTTGTGATTAACTAGCTTTTACATTTGCCTTGAAAATCTCCTCACAACACATATCTCTGAAGCAGGCGCACACACACGCAGAGACGCACTACTTTACCGCACACGGGCTTTTGACACGCAGGCCTTCAATTCAGCGGCTCCCAGAATTGAATCGCCAATATGCAAAGGCACAAGCTCGGGGGGACGGTTCATGGGTACTCGTTCGACTCTCTCTGCCACCTAGAATCAGGCCGGGAAATTATGAAAGCATAGCCTCTGAGGGTGTTTTTTTTCTCCAAATCCAGCCGGATCATCCCACAGCTTCAGGTTATGAATGCCAACCTGACTGTATCCCGACAAAGTTCTGTTTTGAACCGGCTGTGTTCCTGCTGACCGTATCCACGTCTAGACTATCTAGAAGTGCCGTTCTGAGCCCCGACCGCATTCCGAAAAAGTTGCCGTCTGAGCCCGACCGTAAACCAAAGAAAGTGTGTCGTCTGAGCCCGACCGTATCCGAAAAAAGCCTGCCGTCTGAGCGCCAACGACCGTCGTATTTTCCGAAAAAAGTAATGCCGTCTGAGCCCCGACCGTATTTCCGAAAAAAGTGCCGTTCTGAGCCATCCGACCGCGTATTCCGAAAAAAAAGTGCCGTCTGAGCCCGACCGCATTCCGAAAAAAGTGGCCGTCTAGAGCTCCGACCGGAACCCAAAGAAGAGTGTCGTCTGAGCCGACAGACTCGTATTCCGAAAAAGTGCCTCGCCAGTCTGAGCCCGACCCGTATTCCGAAAAAAAGTGCCGGTCTGAGGCCCGAGCCGGACCGTTATTTCCGAAAAAAATTCCGAAAAAGTGCCGTCTGAGAGTTACCGCCGTACCGTATTCCGAAAAAAGTGCCGTCTGAGCCCGACCGTATTCCGAAAAAAGTGCCGTCTGAGCCCGACCGCATTCCGAAAAAGTGCCGTCTGAGCCCGACCATAACCCAAAGAAAGTGTCGTCTGAGCCCGACCGTATTCCGAAAAAAGTGCCGTCTGAGCCCGACCGTATTCCGAAAAAAGTGCCGTCTGAGCCCGACCGTATTCCGAAAAAAGTGCCGTCTGAGCCCGACCGTATTCCGAACCAAAAAGTGCCGTCTGAGCCCGCCCGACCGTATCCCGAAAAAAAGTTCAGCCTGAGCCCAACTCAACTTTATCCCACATCGGAATCCCGAAAATGTTCTTTTGGGACCCAACTGTATCCCGTTGAAGCTCAGTCCAGATGCAGATGTATCGCGACGAAATTCTGCTTGATTCTAACTGTATCCCGACTGTCTGATCCCGACTGTATACCAGCAAAGCTCCGACTGTATCCCAAAAGATTCCTGATCTGACTCTTCATACGGAAAAACATGTTGTCTGAGCCACACCGGATCCCGAAAGTATTCTGTTTGAGCCTGACTGTCCCGTCAAAGTTCAGTTTGAATCCGACACTATTCCGACAAAGGTCAGCCTGTTTACGACTTTGTTCCAGAAACGTTCTGTCGGGACCTGACTGTATCCCAAGGTTCAGTCTAGATCCAGCTGTAAGTTCAGTTTGAACCAGTGTATCCCGTCGAGGTCCGGTTCTGACTGTATCCCTTAAAAGACCTGTCTGGACCCAACTGAGTTGTCAGTGTTCTGTCTGAACCTGCCTGTATCCTGACGGATACAGTGTCCGGAGGGGAAGTGGGAATGGTGTCGGGCTAGGTTTCTGGCTGGGTGAATAATTAGGGACTCGATGCACACGATGGTTCCGGCCGTGTTTGCCGGAATGGTTCAGACTGTATTTACCTCACGGTCTCTCGGTGGCTGGTACAGGGGGCTGGTGGTTGCCGCCGGTGACGAAGGGGGCTGATTTAACGTTGAGTGATGAGGGCAGCTGCTGGAAGCCCTCACTCTGGGAGCGGTGCTGGGAGGAGTTGGGAAATGACTTGCAGGCCGTTCGCTCCGGCTCGTCCAGATGGTGGCCCTGCGTCTCAGCAGAGCATGATGGGAATAGTAAAGACCGCTGCGCTGTTGGGTGGCTGTTAATATGGATTTCACAAGCATCTCCTGGAGGAGGAACAAGGGAGTGGGGCGGACGGGTGTGTGGATGTAGGTGCACATTGTGTCCCGATGGTGGGCGTTTGTGTGTGATGTAATAAAATCAGATTTTTGGCAGCAGTGTCTTCTGGATATTTTACAGTGGGGACTGGTTTCAGAACCGAGGATGATTGATGGTATTGATGGTAATGATGGTTATGATTGATGGTTATGATGGTAATGATGGTAATAATGGTAATGATGGTTATGATTGATGGTAATGGTGGTTATGATGGTGATGATTGATGGTAATGATGGTGGTGATGATGATGATTGATGGTTATGATGGTAATGATTGATGGTTATGATGGTAATGATGGTGATGATGATGATTGATGGTAATGGTGGTTATGATTGATGGTTATGATGGTGATTGATGGTAATAATGGTAATGATGGTTATGATTGATGGTAATGGTGGTTATGATGGTGATGATTGATAGTAATGATGGTGGTGATGATGATGATTGATGGTTATGATGGTAATGATTGATGGTTATGATGGTAATGATGGTGATGATGATGATTGATGGTAATGGTGGTTATGATTGATGGTTATGATGGTGATTGATGGTAATAATGGTAATGATGGTTATGATTGATGGTAATGGTGGTTATGATGGTGATGATTGATGGTAATGATGGTGGTGATGATGATGATTGATGGTTATGATGGTAATGATTGATGGTTATGATGGTGGTGATTGATGGTGATGGTTATGATTGATGGTATTGATGGTTATGATGGTGATGATTGATGGTAATAATGGTGATGATGATGATGATTGATTGATTGATTGATTGATTGATTGATTGATTGATGATGATAATGATGATTGATTGATTGATTGGTGATGATGATGATGATAATGATTGATTGATTGATTGGGGATGATGATGATGATGATTGATTGGTGATGATGATGATGTTGATTGATTGATGATGTTGATTGATTGATGGTTATGATGGTGATGATTAATGGTAATAATGGTGATGATGATGATGATGATGATGGTGATGATTGATGGTAATAATGGTGATGATGATTTGATTGATTGATTGGTGATGATGATAATGATTGATTGATTGATTGATTGATGGTGATGATGATTGATTGATGGTGATGATTGATGGGAATAATGGTAACGATGGTGATGGTGATTGATGGTTATGATGGTGGTGATTGATGGGAATAATGGTAACGACGGTGATGGTGATTGATGGTTATGATGGTGGTGATTGATGGTTATGATGGTGGTGATTGATGGTAATGATGGTGATGTTTGATGGTTATGATTGATGGTTATGATGGTAATGATGGTGATGGTGATTGATGGTAATGATGGTGATGGTGATTGATGGTTATGATGGTGATGGTGATTGATGGTTATGATGGTGATGGTGATTGATGGTTATGATGGTGGTGATTGATGGTAATGATGGTGATGTTTGATGGTAATGATGGTTATGATTGATGATTGATGGTAACGATGGTTATGATTGATGGTAACGATGGTTATGATGGTGATGATTGATGGTTATGATGGTGATGATTGATGGTAATAATGGTAATGATGTTATGATTGATGGTGATGACTGATGGTGGTGGTGATGATGATGATTGATGGTTATGATGGTGATGATTAATGGTAATAATGGTTATGATTGATGGTTATGATGGTGATGGTTGATGGTTATGATTGATGGTTATGATGATTGATGGTAATAATGGTAATGATGGTGGTGATGATGATGATTGATTGATGGTGATGATTGATGGTAATGATGGTGATGATTGATGGTAATAATGGTGATGGTGATGATGATGATGATTGATGGTTATGATGATGTTTGATGGTGATTGATGGTATTGATGGTAATAATGGTAATGATGTTATGATTGATGTTAATGATGGTTATGATGATGATGATGATTGATGGTTATGATGGTGATGATTGATGGTAATGCTGGTTATGATGGTGATGATGGTTATGATTGATGGTGATGACTGATGGTGGTGATGATGATGATTGATGGTTATGATGGTGATGATTAATGGTAATAATGGTAATGATGGTTATGATTGATGGTGATGACTGATGGTAATGATGGTTATGATGATGATGATTGATGGTTATGATTGATGGTAATGTAATAGTGATAATGATACTGATATTGGTAATGATTATGATTGATAATGGCAATGACTGATGAATGATAGTGAGTGATTGACATTGATGGTGATTGGTGGCAATATTATGTTGTTAATAATAATATGAAGAAGAATGATAATGATTTGATTATGATTGATGGTGATGATTGATGTGGTGATTGATGGTGATGTAATGATGCTAATGATTGATAGTAATGGTCATGATGGTAATGATTGAATGGTGATGGTGGTGATGATGATAGTGATGGTGATAATTGGTAATGTAATGGTGGTGATGTATTGATGGTAATGGTCATGATGGTAATGACTGATTGGTAATGTGATGGTGGTGATGGGAATGACTGAATGGTGATGATGGTAATGATTGATGTTAATGGTCATGATGGTAATGACTGATTGGTAATGGTGATGATGGTGATGACGATGATGGTGATGATGGTGGTGATAATTGGTAATGTAATGGTGATAATAATGGTATGATGATAATGGTAATGTAATGGTGGTAATGATTGATTATGATTGATGGTAATTATGAGGATCGTAATGTAATGGTGGTGATTGATTATGATGTAATGATTATTTGATAATGATTACAGTAATGATAATGTTAATGTGATAGTAGTGCTAGTAATCATAAGTGTGACTAACATACAATTGCAATCTATAATGCTTTGATTTTTTTTTATATTTAATTAATATTTTTATGTTGGCACTGTAAATGCAGGCGTGGGGGTGTGTGCTTTGTAGGGTGTCTGATTATTATTATTATTATTATTATTATTATTAGTGTATGTTTTCATATTTACATACTGTTTTCTATAAGTAATAGAAGTTAAAGACGGAAAACATTCCATCTTTAGTGAATAAACACGTTTTGAGGTGAAACTGCTCGTCACATCAGAGTAGACCAACGTTTCCAAACCTTAGATTCCTAAAATCCGAACACTGCTTCACCCTCTCTCTAAGGTCCGCTTTTGAAGACCCGTAGGAGAACCTGGAAAAACGATTTCAGAGAAAACAGGCAGACAGCCTAACGGTGTGGCGTTCTCTCCTCTGTGTGAAAGAGAAAGCCAAAACTTGGTAGGTTTAAAACTGATATTGATACAGATCTGTGCGAAAGTCAGAGACCACCCTAGAGACTTCCCACTGAAAACCAGGAAGGGTTTATGACCGGAGTAGTCTGAATAGGCACACAGAAGTGGAAGCAGACGGCAGTATCGTATACCCCATCTCAACATGAACTCCTTTCTCCCCAAAATTTCCCCCAGTCAAGATAACACCAAGCACATCGCAGAGATGATCTGATGCTGTGTATGTATGGCAGATGATGTACTCACTGGGAAGTTGCTGATGTTCTGAAAACAGTGGGCTGTTGGCTCATCTTTTGCTGAACTTTGTAGGAATTTGCAGGTTGAGACTTGGATTAAATGTGTTTCTGCTTTGGTCTGAGATTTAGGACTGAGATTTAGAAGTGTTTAAAGTATAACCTAGTATGTCATAAGCTCACCAGACAAACAACTGGTGTTGGTGCTGGATTGGGCATGGACACAACAGGTTTCTGGATGTAGCCACGTCAGTGTTCAGACTCTCTTACACCTAGGAATTGGTCAGTTGGGCCGGATTTGGTGGATGCATTCCCTGGCACAGTTTCAAGGAGAATTCCTTGTAGGCTGGGATTGTATCCACTGCTGGTAGACCCGTATGAGCGTACGCTTCCACACACCTGCAGATTCAGCTACTTCCTTCACACTATGGTCTTTGGCCACGCCCACATGCAGTCCCTCCTTTTAGCCAATCATTAACATCTGCTTTGGAGCGTTTTCCACACATGGAAATTTAATGTGTAGCTTTAAGAAGACGACTCGTCAGTGAGGCTAACCGGCCAAAACGGCTTCTGTCTGCTAAGGAGCATGGACAGGATGAGACTGGACTCTGGAGAAGGTGGTCTGAGTCCAGATCTACCCTGTTCCCGAGTGATGGGGCATCAGGGTAAGAAGAGAGACGGCTGAAGTGATGCACCAGTCATGCCTAACATCTCCCGTACGACGCTGTATCGGCAGTGCTATGGTCTGGGGTTGCTGAAGTTGGTCAGGTCTAGGTTTAGCGAAGTCATGTGCCCAAAGAATGAGGTCAGCTGACCTCCTGAACATCATGGACCACCTGGTTATTCCATTGATGGATTTCTTCTTCCCTGAAGGCATGACCGTATTCCAAGATGACAATGCCAGGATCCATTGGGCTCGGAGTGTGAAAGAGAGATACAGGGAGCATGAGACATCATTCTCACACATGGATTGGCCACCACAGGGTCCGGACCTTAATGGTGTGTAATTTAGTGTGGATGTGGTGTTTCTGTAATAATAATAATAATAATAATGGGTTACACTTCTATAGCGCTTTTCACATACCCAAGGCACTTTACAAACTCAAAATAAACAAACAAATTAAAAAAAAATTAATCATTAAAACTCACATATCTATTCTCCAAACATTTTCAAAGATGGACAGAGAGGGAGAAGTGCGTATAGATGAAGGTGGGGAGTTCCAGAGCGTGGTGGGGGGGCAGCAACACTAAACAACCTGCCACCCATAGAGGAGAGCCTGGACCCAGGAACAGCCAGGAGACCAGAGTCAGAGGACCTTAGCTTACGTGATGGAACGTAAGGGGTACGTAGGAGGGCTGACAGAGAGGTGGGGGCTAGTCCGTGCAGGGCTTTAAAGGTCAGGAGCAGGACTCTATAGCGGATACGCTCTGTAACTGGTAGCCAGTGTAGCTGAAGAAGGATGGGGGGGGGGGTGTGCGTACTAAGACTCTGGCTGCAGAGTTTTGAATGTCCTGCAGAGGGCGACGTGTTTTGGAGGGTAGACCATGGAACAGAGCATGCCAATGATCTAGCCTAGATGTAATGAATGCATGAACCAGAGTCTCAGCATCTTTAGAAGTAAGCAGGGGGCGGAGTCTAGGAATATTGCGAAGATGAAAAAAATGCAGACCTTGTCAGAGATTTAATATGGGAAGCAAAACTGAGGCCTGGGTCAAACAGGACACCAAGGTTTCACACAGTGGAATATTAGTCAGTAGAACATCTGATTACGAAGCCAGAAGTCAAACAGGAAATTAAAAATATCAAGAAACTTTATTGGACAAAATGTTCAACAGTTCAACAAGAACATACGGAAACACCTCAACCCAACATGCTAACAAGGCTCACAATGAATAGAAGCTAGTTTCCATGAATTAGCATGATGCTAATTTGAGCCTACTCCCTTTCATTCACTCCAAGCGACATTAGCATTTTGATTAAGCACTTCCTTTCATGGAGTAATGGCAGGTAAACAAATGACCACAATGTACAAAAACTCAGGAACGGAACAGAAACGATATTCGTACGTATGATCCTAACTGAGGCCTTGGCTTGTGCAAACCGCTACGTCACTTCAGCACTGTTGGAGCACTGCTGCGCCATACGCAGATCCATCTCAGACCTTTTTACAGTCGAAGGCTGTAACAGTACAAACTGTACGCCGCGGTGTCTCTCGCCACACCACAGGCCTGACGTGTAGGACGGATACATGTTCTCTCTAGCTGATAACCAGACCCCACACTGAGGGTCCCTGTGTGGTCTCTTGAGTCGTTCTGCTTAGGGTTGCCACCCGATGTGTTCCGTATGTCCGTAAAGGCCGATATACACTCTGTCACATGCATGAATGATCACAACCGCTCTTCAATTTTTATTTCTGACAGGTGGCAACCCTGGCTCTGCTGGAGAATGCTAATGATGCTAATGCTAATCTGTGGTTGAGTGTTTGCGCAGACCTATGGCTTGGCTTACTGATAAACAGTGAGTAGCAAACTTTAAGCGGGTAACTGATGCGCCATGCTCCACCTCATATGTACTTTCATACTCTTACAAGCACATTCGGTCAAGCTCTGCAGAACAGGGGGGATGGGTAACCAGGTCAGCAACCAATCTTGGCAACACCTCCTATATATCATGTGTGCGTAAATGGATTTATTAGGCGTTATGTAGCATACATAATATCATAGGATACTTGGCATAAGTCTCTTTTTAATGTCCCATATATGAATAAATGTGTGTGATGCAGGAATATGAAGCTTCATAATGTCAAGTATTATAACACCTCATAATATCCGCCCGTAAGAACACTGTAGAACACGCTGATGCTCTAAATCACCTTGTACTGCCGGGTTAAAGGGATGTGAGTTTATTATTTATATAACTGTAATGTTTTAACCTTATAGAGCGTTATAAGAGGTCTTTACAGGCTCTACCTGGAGTGAGACTGTACCATAGCTGACCTAGTACAACAGTCATACTCACAGTGCTCCAATGAACAGCTGTTATAGTGCATTATGAAACCCTGAAATTATTAAGCTGCTGTTTTTTTTTTTTTTTGGACATGCTTATGCCTGGTATGTATGTCCTATGTATGCTTTATAACACCTTATGAATGCATTTAAGTAGGTTTCTCTATTACCCTGTTCCTCAATGGTCAGGACCCCCACAGGACCACCACACAGCAGGTATGATGTGGGTGGTGGATCATTCTCAGCACTGCAGTGACACTGACGTGGTGGTGGTGTGTTAGTGTGTGTGGTGCTGGTGTGAGTGGATCAGACACAGCAGTGCTGCTGGAGTGTTGAGACACTGTGTCCACTCACTGTCCTCTCTATTAGACACTCCTACCTTGCTGGTCCACCTTGTAGATGGACAGTCAGAGACGATAGCTCATCTGCTGCTGCACAGTGCAGTGTTGGTGGACGGTTTTCACTCCAGCACAACACACACTAACACCACGTCAGTGTCACTGCAGTGCTGAGAATGATCCACCACCCACATCATACCTGCTGTGTGGTGGTCCTGTGGGGGTCCAGTGAGTATGAGGGAAACAGATGGACTACAGCGTGCCCCTATATGCTCAGTGGAGCTGCTGGAGTGTAGATACATTGAGGTGTGTTTAATGTTATGGCTGATTGGTGTATCTATAAATTCTGGATTTTTTTAAACCCGTATCACATGACATCCATTTGAGGCCAATACTGAACATTCGCCGGTTCTACTTTAATTTTGGGATTAAAGCCTGAGCGCTGGGTAAAGAAATGGTTCACTCAGGACTTTAATTTCACTTATGTGGGTTTGGGTTTTGATAGCTCGCCAGCTCTCGGAAGAATTTCCAGAATAAACTTTTTACATAATTGGAATTTGCCGTCGACTCTCGGTGACTTTCCTGGCTGTCTTCAGGGGCGGCCCAAAAGCTGAGCGCGTTGAGTCGCGACATGCCGTTCGCGTCTCCCCGTTGAACGGCTCCCTGTTGCCGTTTCTGCTTGAGAAATGATGAGTCTGAATGGGCACATATGCTTCAGTAATTTGGCAATTAAGGAAAGCTCACGTTATAGTAGCGGGCGACGTGCCAGGTATTCCGATGGCAACTCTCGAATATTAAATAAAACACTTGAGCGGTAAACCAAACACATTACTGAAGGGAACGGGCTTCTTTATCTGCCTCACTTAAGAACATGAATAAATAAATAATAATAATGTCTGCACATTCCAATTACCGCCTATCTTGGCACCAAAATATGAATAGGTTCCGAGGCTATCATGGCGGGAAAACAGGTGAGCAGGAAATTAATTCGCTGCCTGCCTTTTTCAAACACAATGCCCTGTTATTGTACGGCCGTGTTTATCTCCAGCGCGCGAGCATGATGCTAGCCTCTGTGGCACACTGCAGTGCGGCTGGCACTGGCATGGTTCGGGGTTACTGTAGGCGCCGATACTAGCCATAAGCGCTTGGGAATGGGAATGGTGGGGATTGTGGAAAAAGACAAAGAAAAAGGAGGGTATAGGGAAAGTGCATGTAGTGTAGTTGTGGTGACCAAAGTGAGGGTCACCCACCAAGAGAAGCTTGAAGAAGTATGATGGCTGCCATCTTGGAAAAAAAAAAAAAAACAAATAAAAAAAAAATAGTACAAAGCGTAAATGTGGGAAAACCAAAACATCCTTGAGAACATGTTTAGCTTGTCCAGATCCGTCGTAAAGCTAATACATCCGTTACATTCCTTCACCTCACAATTCCACTTCTGTCCACATAGCGCCAGAGCAGCCAGCTAGCTGCCTGGACCTGAAATGTACGTTAGGGGCTGCCACAGTATGAATGGGTGATGGGATAAAAAGTGTTGGAAGCCACACAGTAATTCCAGTTTACGGCTGGTTTTTTTTTTTAGGACTGTGTGGACAGCTGGTCTAGCAGCAACTCATTTTTAACTTGTTTTCATTGGAGTTCACGGTCGCCAACTGATCTGACACAAATGGACCGCAAGGGCGATATGGAAGTTCAACATCTGGCATTCCCATGCATCCGACCACAGTCTCGGAATAGCTTGCTGCATTTATTGTTAGGCAAAAACGTCCCCGAGAGAGTAAAGGTGAGGCCTGTTGCAACAGTTAAATCACATGGACTTCATGTGGCAGGGGACTAACCAAGAGATCAGAATAATGAACGAAGGCGGGCCTAAGAAGCTTTAGAGTTTACTCTGTAATGTGTCTCAGTAACTACGTCCCGAGATGGTTCTAGTAATCGGATCACATTCTAGACTTCCCCAAAAAAGCAATCTCGGCGAGCATAGTTTAAGACGCAGTAAATGCAAGGTTCGAAGTGTGAGGTCACTCGAAGTTGGAAGCTTAAAAATTCAATTAAATTTTTTTTTTATTCTTATTTTGAAGGGTCCCTATTGCAGTCACCAAGGCTCGTGTTCTTCGGCTCACCATAACAATGGATATGGCGAAAGCCTTTTATCCGTCTTCTAGGATTGATGCTAGTCTGTACTTGCTGCACAGATCTCAGAGAGCAAACTGGTACGGATAGAACAGGGCAGGAAGCCAATGAGGTTGCTACAGAACAGTTCGCGCAGGAGACGGGATAAGAATGGTTCATGCCAGGAACTTTTCTCTCTACACTGCCCTCTAATGGACAGATGCTTAAATCCATGTAAACGCAAAGGACGCACAGAAGTGGGAAGCGAACGGACTACAAACGTTTGAAACCGACGTGTACGTAAAGGGAGCTGGTTGGATCCTGTCCCAAATAGGGCTTTAGCCAGCAACCCGGAATAGTCCTGTCTCACGATTGATGACCACTTACTCTATCCACAAAAGGATGGCGTCAAAACAAAGGCCGTATTCAGTAATCGTCCTGGAAGAGCAGCTATACCTATGGCTACGTTTATGGCCTTTAGCTGACGCTCTTATCCAGAGTGACTCACAAGGTCTGTCATATTACAGCTGGGCCAGTGTAGTGTTAGGCATCCTGCCCAAGGACTCTTATTGGTGTAGCACAGCATAGTCACATGTGGTGGTGGTTCCCTGGTGGGTAGCGGTGTTATCCACTGAGCTACACCAACCACTCCTTCCCGGGGATGCCAACCTCTTTAGAGATACAGTATATTGATATGCTGGAAAAATGGAATCCTGTAAGACGATGGCACAACGCTCACTTCACTGTTTGGCCAGAATTCGGTGCCAAGTTCGTAGGACGGTGAGACTGCGATCATGCGATGGCGATGGAAGTGATGCATTGTGCAGCCCTAATGTACAACTGACAAAAAACAAACACCCACTGAGCAACTCTGTACATTTCAAATCTATCTCTGCCCGTTCTTCCTCACCCATATATAACCGACATCTGGTGTGGTGGAAGCTGAACCATAGAGCTTGGAGCAAGTCTGCTTTGATGTGCTGACATGTCTGTCTTTGATAAACTCTACACAGGACTATGTACATGAGATTTGGAAAGACGTTCTTCTAAACCTTTGTGGCCCTCAAGTAGCGTTACATGAACCTCTACAGGACCTGTCTTGGCTTGACCTCCACCTTCGTCAGCTAGGATATTATTACGGACTTCTACACGTACAGGAAACCAAGTTTTCCCAAAACAATCCACCCTAACAACCACCATGAGGAAACATAACCCGCGTAGTGCTACACTAGGCTCAAAACACAGATACATTCTACATAGTGAGGCTCGGGCGCATCCAAAAGCCAGCGAGGGAGATGTTCTCGACGAGCGTTCACAAACATCCTGTGCTTCAGCAGCGGAAGTACTGCACATGGTCATCATACTCAGTCAAAGATGCAAAAGAGAGAGAGGGTGATAGGAAGGGGCACACGGCACCCCCTGCTGATATGGATATTTCACAAAATGGTGCGAGAAGGCGGCCTTAGCATCTCGACTAGCGTAGAAAAACGAGGGGCTCAAAATCATTGCCGACGTGAAGGTCAGTACATCTCCCCTCCATTGGTCCCGTAGTGTCGACGTTGCTGGTCGTCCTTAGTCAGTGAGAGGCCACTTGAAGCGGGCAAAGCTGTAGGCCTCGGGATTTTCCAACGTCCAGCACTGGTACCACGAACGCCGCGTTCCGGGCCAGCGGTCCTTACACACACCCACACCACCTATACCAAAACTAACAGTATTGAGTCAACGGGTCACGGCACCACTACTATAGAAAGCGTGTTGAGTTTTTCACCAGACATGCTCATCGTTTCCTCCGAGTAGAAGAATGCAGTGAGGGTTCCCAGCGGTGGTCCTCCTCATGTCTGCACAGAGTCTCCTCCTCGTGAAGTATTTGAGCCTCGGCACTGGAGCACGGCCGAGTGATTCGGTCTCTTGGCTGGCGGTGGATCCCGGGGAGGCTGTGTTCTTCAGTGCTGGAAGAGTGGGATGGGCTGCTGGAGTGGTGGGCAGTCTGACCCGTCCGTACGCGATGCTGGGGGTTATACCTGCACGTGCGTCCCCTGCTGCTCCTGCAGGCTCTGTTATGCTGGAGGAGGATCTTCTTCTGATGGCCCGTCAGCGCCACTCCCATCTTCCCCAGCTCACGGGGAATCACAGAGGAGGGAGTTTAAAGGACGACACACAAAAGGAGCTGTGTGAACGTTTAGTCACTGAGGAAAAACCGTAAAAACATGTACAGGATACAGGTTCCCCTTAACCCTAAATACGGTTGTCGGTCAGCCAAGAGACGGACTGCTCCAGAGTTGTAACCCCAGCCAACACTAAACATGGCTTTGTTTAATCTCCTTGTCATGTTAAGAATTCTCCATGCTGCGTTTATCTGATTGTATTTCTCACACGCCGCCTTTTTAAAACAAGCAAATGCCTGAATAGAGTCGTGCGTCACAAAAGACCCACATCGTTATTCAATGACCTCGCTTGTATAAAAAAAAACACCTCCCAGAGCATCCGACAATAAAGGAGCCTTTTCTACCATTTGAGAACAGTGGCAGACAGAAAGCTCTGATTCTGCATGTTGATGCATTTTACCGCGGCCAAACCGGACATGCATGGGCCGTAACTCCTCCGGGGCGGATTAAACGGGGCTTCCAGGGCCCCTGCCAAATTCTCCGACTGGATTGCCGGTAAGGCGCTCCGTTCTGTTCCAGGGATGTGTAGAAATTCAGAAAAAGCTTATGTGGTTTCAGCCTTTGGAGGATATACGGTCTGATGGCTGCTCCTTCCTTTTTCTCTATATGCTGTTCATTTACAGGTAACAGGCTGTCGTACCCCACCGCTAGTCTCTCCGAGGTGGTTTCCAGACTGTGGTGGTGCTCGGGGTCGTAGCGTTTTCTTTTTCATGTCTTCAGGGGACACAGGTATTCTTTGCTGACCACAACGCAGGCAGACTGACACGGTCTGGGCCCGTTTCCAGTCCGGAGGAGGAGCACAGAGACTTTCCTAGCCTCATTCTGGATAGTCTGGATACGTAGCCAGGTCCGCACGGGTGTGGGGCAAGGCTTTATTTGGATGGTCAACTGAAGGTCTCAGTAACTCGGACACAAACCAACATCTAACCCTAACGTCGTTGACATTCCACTACGTGTTACCGGAGTGTTTGGTTAATAACTGAAGTACACCAATTGCAGTATGGATGAGCTAATGCTAGAAAGCCGTGTGTAGGTTGGTGCGGCCGGTTCAGGACTAGACTCCAGCTCCAGAACCTCTGGGGTTTATGCATATACCACTGTCTGTTCTCAAAGCTGCCTGAGCGGGAGGAGGTGCAGAAGCCCAAAGTTGAGAACCAGCTGGTTCCGAGATCCTTTCTTCCGCCATCATCAGGCTGCTGAACAGCCAGTAGTGCTGACGCCAAAGAGGTCAATGGGGCTGTCACTGCACATCTCGCCTAAATCATCACCATGACGACCTACATGGACAAACCACACATCACTCTGCACCTTACATGTAGCATATCTATGCCTGCACGTACGGACTGGCAGCTTGTGTTTTTTTTTTATTTTTTTTATTTTTTTATTTTTTTTAAATCTTACATTCAAATAATGTATACGTGGAATGAATGTACATTTATACATTGGATATACCCTGCATCTATTACCTAACACCTATATATAAGGAAATTCTATAAACTGAGATATTCTGCTGTGTAGGGAACCATCCACATAAAGCCTGACCCCACTGAGTAAATGTTCAGGGTTCTGGTGTTGACAGGCTCCATTGATTGGACTGATCTGGTGTGAGAAAGCTAGCGCACCACCAAAGCTTTTGTGAGCGGTTGAAAGTTATACAAGGCATAGGGAACCTCTGACTTAACACCGCCCTCAGAGGTAGGTTTGATTCAGGCATGCGATTTGCACAATGCCAACAGCTAGCTCTATTCCTCTTTAGCTACAGTAGCGTCGTAGCTCTGGTGCATCTTGGCTGACTACTGTCTGGGGTAAAGGGAGGAGCCGTATTTTGAATTTGCCCCCTAGATCGTCTCTTACAAAATCTTTCCCATCTCTGTACCACCTCCCGTAACTCCACCCGTCCACCTCTCTCGGAAATCCATACTCTCACCCTGTTAGAGCTTTAAATGCTAACGAGCTGACCCGAACCCTGGATATGAGCTAGCGCCGTAGCACTGCACTGTAATTCGCCAGGGGAACTGGAGTCTCACCTGACGCTGACGTACAGGACGGAGTCCAGGGTGACGTATCCGGCGTTGGAGAAGTGCTCTTTGTACTGGCTCATTTTAATGGAGTCCAGCCAGTCCTCCACTGTGCTGACCGCTGGCTCTGGGGTCACTGGGTCTTCCCTTGGAGGACAGAGACAAATACCGTGAGTCATCATCACAGACACAAACTGTTTGCTGACGGGTTTCACGTTGAGAGTAAACAGGTCTCTGTAACCACCTCCTGGCTAGTACTTCATGCAGACCCCAGCTAAGCATGGATGAAGTTACTACCACCTTAAACACACATTTCCGTCCCGGGCACTGATGTAGATTTTTAGGGTGTCTGTTTTCAGCAGGCGCAAAACAGAGACCCTGCACACTAGAAATCTCACTAGGTTCACCAACTCAACCTCCCTCCATGCATGCGTTCATCACCGTCGGCGGTTGTATTTAAATAAAAGCGGTAGGACAATAGCAGCTGCTAATTTCCATGTTGCAGTTTTTTCTTTTAAGGGAAGCGGAAGCTAAATACAGAGCTCCTTAAAATGAGTGGGCACAGGTTTGGAGACCGACCTTCCTCTGAGGGGGGGTTGGACAGACGTAACACACGCGTCTGCGTATGCACATGCACACGGCCTGTGACCGGGGCAGCCTCTTCCACCCCTGAGCAATCTGAAAGGCCTTGTCAGAGCTAATCAGCAGCCAGAGAAGCCCAGACATGCCCTGACCACATCAGGCTGGCCCAGATCGCCAGGATGCCTGATACACACACAATCCCTGGTCCCCTCAGCACCACGTGCACACGGCGATTTCAGACCTCGACCCTGCGCCCGCTGCCAGGCCAGGCGGGAACGCCGGTTCCAGAGAAAAAGCAGACCAGTTTCGCTTTGATGGTGGTTATAGCGCCCGGCTAAACAAAACCGGCCCTCATGTACTTTCCCTTCCTGGCTGGCCCCTCAGATACCCAGCAGACGGTGCCAATCAGCTCCCCTCCCCGCCGTTCTGCACCAGACAGAGGAGAAGCGAGGCAGGCATGGGGAGCAGAGAGACGAGATCACTTCTACTGATGTCGTCATCCGTTTCTGGTTCAAATCTACAGCGCCGCGTTATCTGCGCAAAATCTCTTTCTAGGAAATGATTGGTTTCTGTACACAGCCTCTAATTTTTATCCATTTGGACTGGAGACAGGCACCAGGAAAGCTGTTCTAGCCCACCATACGATGCCCTTAATGCTGAATAAACGAGGAGGGGGTCTTTGGCTGGTAGTGTGTATATTCAAGGTTAAACCTGATTACGGTAGTGCAAATTGTCAAAAGGTCTAGACCTGGCTCCTCAGAGCAGGTTCTCCTTCTGTTCATCTTAATGCTTTACTTTATCCAGTCCACCTTAAATCCCTCCAGAGTGGAGCTGTACAGGAGGATGGAGCAGCTTCCTTACCCTGCAGTGGAGCTGATAGACCAAGGTTTATTACTAAGCAGGTTTGGAGTGATTCTATTGGTCGGTCCATCATGAATATTCACTAACCTGAAAGGAGAACTAGAGCTTTTACACTGTGCAGAAAAAGAGATCAAAGTTTTTACACCACTAAATATATATTAGAGGTGGAGATATGGAGGAGTACCATACTGTGTACATCAGGAGTAGATGTGGTGTATCAGGATATGGACTGGTTCAGACTCTCGGCAGGTGGAGCTGTTCAGTGTACCACTGTAGAGTCTTTAAGACCACCAACACCATCCATTACACACACACTGTAGTGTGTAACACTCAACACACTCTGCTTGAGTCAGTGCAGCGAGTTATTAATTCCAGTGTTACGGCCTTCACAGCGTCTGTCCCTTCCGGGAGTTCAGTCTTAGAAGTTGGTTTAACATGGTCTGCTGAGTCCAGGTTCTGGACTCGGGTGTAGTTAGTCCATTGTTCTGAGAACACCAACAGCTCCTTTGTTGGATGTGTCCATCTCCTTCTCTCCGTGAACAGCTACACCACCTTTCAGACCTCCACAGTAGTGCGGTGCCTTCTCACAGTGGAAGAAGGACGGACATTCACCTGTGGATGTTCTCAGATCTGAAGCAGCTTTATTTCTCCTCCCTCAAAGCTGGAAGTGCTGTTTCCAAGGGGGGGTAGACGTGGTGGTCTTCCATATACTCCAATTTTCTCTGTGTCTTTCAATAAGAACTCTGCTTTTGAAAGCTTGGGTCTTCTCACACCCCAAACACCAGTGGATGGTTTCAGATCGTAGGGGTCTTGGAGGCGGGTGTTAACATGCTTTTCCTTTAGACCATCCTCAGAAATGAATAACTTGCCCAAAATGTCTAAAGGGGAACTGAAAGGCCGTTGTAGCGCTGCCACTCAGAAGTGTTTCTCGACAGTCTCACTCATAGGACATGTTCGGTGTTCCAAACGTGACTACAGCCAAGTCTGATGGAAGGGTGGAGGAACCTTTACTGCTGTCATGCTAAGCTAACACCGCTCCCCCACACACAGGGTGACCGCTAGAAGCCAAACTGTAAGACAGTCCAGCAGACTCTCCTCCCGCCTGGGGTGTCTCACCATATCGTGCTGTTGGCCAGTTCCTTCAGGCTGTTGGGGTTGCGGATCAGCTTGTCCAGGGTGTTGACGATCTGGCCAAATTTGGGCCTCTCGCTGCGGCTCTTCTCCCAGCAGTCCAGCATCAGCTGGTGGAGCACCACGGGGCAGTCCATGGGAGCCGGCAGCCTGTAGCCCTCATCTATTGCCTTTATCACCTGAGCAGAGATACCGCATTCACACATGGTCACTTGCAGTATACTACCCCAACTGCCTTATCACCAATCAACCAATAAATCATCAATCACCCAATAAATCTTCATTTTCACTCGGAAGTACATTCCAGGTGACCCTCGCTTTCACTGCAGCTGAGCATTTACAGCTGGAAGGGATCAATTTATTTTTTTTTTTTTTTTAAATCTGGTTAAATTGAAAGGGTATGTAAACACTGTAGTTAAGAAGTAGAAATAGTCGATACGTCTTTAGGACCACCCTTATTAATCCCTCTGTATCTAAATCAATGCTATTAACCCCTTACAGTCTTAAGGACACCTGTGAGCCCATACCTCAGTTCCTTCCTCTCTGAACCACATGCCTTACATAGCTATTTGAATAACTGATAGTACTGTAGTTACAGATAGTGGTTGGTGTGCCTCAGTGGTTAACACCACTACCCACCAGAGAGCTACCACCCCATGCGGGAGACCGGGGATCGAACCCCACTCTAGGTAGCAAATGCTGGGCTACACCAATGAGAGTCCTTGGGCAAGACTCCTAACACTGCACCGGCCCACCTGTAAAATGAATCACCTTGTAAGTCACTCTGGATGCGAGAGTCAGCTAAATGCCTAAATATAAAGATATATAAAGTTACACCTACATAGTCATATAAACTCAACCCAGAGTGGCATATACAGACTGCTACATCAGCAACTCTGCACATCACTAAATCAACAACGCATGTGTCTTGACCCAGGCTATAGCAAACAATCCTGTACTGAGCTTAATAGATGGGAAATATGCAGTGTGCCGTAACTTCCGCGGTTTCCCCTACTGTGTTAGACTCAGCACATTAACAGTTACTGTAACGTGCAGACGTGTGTTTTCACTTAGCAGTCAGTAAAACCTCATAGGATGGCCAGGCTGTTCTGTGTCTGTATAAAGTGAATGGGAATAACAAGGCCGGAGTTTACGGTGGTATAAGGAGTTTGGCGGTTTTCCGTCACCCAGGCCGGTTTGATGTGAACTCCTGCTAGCCCTTCCTATGAGTCCTGTATTCATAATGCACCTGCTCTTACTAAATTTGCTCACTGTGCTCTTAGGGAGGGATATTTTAGTGAATTATGAAAACTGAAAGTTGCATACTCTTCAGAAACAATTCATAGGACGTGTTATCCAAATTCCTTTACAGTCTTCTGGGATCTGGGATCCGGTTTATCCTTGATCACATACACTATAAGCTTATTTACATCTTTAAAAAATAAAAAAACGTGAGTAGTAATTAAATTTAGCCCGTCTGTCTGCCATGTTTGTTCGATGAATGTTGTGATGCGTGATGTTCCTTCTTTTCAGTCAGTCCTATCATTATGTGGGAGCTGTTAGATATGGTAAATGTTTTGGTTGTCGGGTTCGTTACCAACACTGAACAGAACTGAATCCATCTGGAGTAGCAAAAGACTTTACATCGATCACTAGCTGTGGTTACAAATCCGACCAAGGCCTCGCCTGCACATGTCTACTACTAGGTACCCGTCGTATAGGGTTGCCACCTTTCAGAAACGAAAATAAAGGACGGGGGGTTGAGGGGTGTGGTCATGTGTGAGTGACGTGTTCGAAATACGGAACAAATCGCACCGCGTATTTGAGTCGGGGGGGGCAGGGGGTGGGGAGGTTGTTGGGGAAGAGTGTGATCCATCATGGGTGTGTGACAGACGTGTATATCAGACATTTCTGGAAATACGGAACAAACCGTACAACGGTAAATTGCCAAATAACGTCGATTCCGTATTTTACGGGACGGGTGGCAACCCTACCGTCGTGACCTGTGGTTAATAGCCGGTATGTAACACCAGCTCTGTTTATTAATGTACGTACTTGCCTCAAATATCCACATCCACCTTGCTCACTTTAGTCCGTCAGTTGCTCTTCGGTAACCCTGAATACGAATAACGTACGCTACCCTGTGAAATCTGTATAGTACGGTCGCCCTGCCGTTTATTCAGGACCAGTAGGTGAAATTCCCCTTCACTAAGGACCAGTATGCACTGTATGGTGTTCCTTCCTGTTCACTGGTGGATGAACATGATACACTGGGTGTGTGCAGCTAGCAGTGAGTTTGTTTCAGTGTTGTCTCCCAGACTACTGAACACGCGTGTGGTTTACCAAGCAGGCCATCTTTGTCAGCTGTAAGTCGAGCCCCGAGGAACCCCGGCTAATATCTTTGCTTTCAAGAAGCGAAATGGCTTCGAGCACGAGGGAGAAGAATCAACTAGTCGGATGCAAAGCTAGCAATTAGCCCAACTCTGCCTGCAGGACTGGAGCTCTGGAGATCCACGGATGCTGTTGCCATGGTAAGTGGAAGAGGAACAGATGGGTTTCTGTTTTATGCTGTAAGCAGGACTTCCAAAATTCTGGTCCCCAGCTCCGGTTAAAAACAGCCGCTCCGCTTTACCAGGCACGCTAACGTTCTCCTGTTCCGATTTCTAAAGCCGCCGCTTCGACATCCTGTATCGCTTTCCAATCTCGCTGCTTTAGCTATGCACCAGCCTCTTGGTGGAGGAGGTGGAGACGAATGAATGAAAGCGTCTCTGATGTGGAGGCTCTTGCCGGAAGCCAGCCGCGATGGATTTCAGATCCCTGGTTTCGACAAAAAGCGGCCTGTGAACAGAACCCTGGAAGTGTTCCTCCAGCTGCAGTTATTCTTTCACCTTTGTGAGAACACACTCTTTAGGGGACCTGCGGTGCGGGGGAATTAAAGTGCTCCGGCAGAAAGAACTCCTCCAGGATGATGGTGATCTGCAGAGCCGCACATGACGCAGGGCCAGCAAGAGGCAGAGAACGCGGCTACCTGGCACAGCTCGCGGCTTTCAAAACCTCCTGATGTTTCTATCACAGTGCGCCGAGAGACCGCGGGGAGGTCTGGAGATGCAATCACTGCACTGTGTGTGTGTGTGTGTGTGTGTGTGTGTGTGTGTGTGTGTGTGTGTGTGTGTGTGTGTGCTTGTTTTCCTATATTTTCAGGGACAAATAAAGGTCTTTATGATGCACGGTCATTTCTGAGTGTCGACGCTAACGTGACGGATAGCTAACGGCTAGTATCGATCTTACTACAGATGCTTTAGATTATTAGTGCTGAGGATACGATTACACATGGTGTCTGTCAATAGTGGGTTCCAGTACAAACGTATAAGCTAAGGCCTTTTCCCCCAAATGACAGATTCCTCACACTCTGAGCCTGAGATCTCCACTACAGCAGCTCTTACCATCACCTTCTCCAGCTGGGCGTGTATACAGAGGGTCTCTCTTCAAGCGGATCATCGGTCACTTGAGTTATACCCCACTTTTGGCCTAAAAACTCGGTGAAAATAAGTTTTTCATGGCTTCTAACAGCATTTCTGATTTTTACAGTTATTAACCCATAAGAGCCCAGAGCCGTTTCCCCTTAAGGGAAAATAATGAAGGGTCAGTTATGGGATCATAATAGATCAGTCTTATTGTGACAAAGAGGTCACATGACGTCTTCTGTAAGTATTATAGAGTCATAATACTGGTAGCATATCTCACAATAACCACAATTTCATAACTGGTGTTCCATCATGGTGTTCTAGAGATGGCGTCAGAATGGGCATATGTAATATAGAATATGGGTATATGTAAAATAGAATAAGGGTATGTGTAATATAGAATAGGGGTATATGTGATATAGAATAGGGGTATATGTGATATAGAATAGGGGTATATGTGATATAGAATAGGGGTATATGTGATATAGAATAGGGGTATATGTGATATAGAATAGGGGTATATGTGATATAGAATAGGGGTATATGTGATATAGAATAGGGGTGAATGTGATATAGAATAGGGGTATATGTGATATAGAATAGGGGTATATGTAATATAGAATAGGGGTATATGTGATATAGAATAGGGGTATATGTGATATAGAATATGGGTATATGATATAGAATATGGGTATATGTGATATAGAATATGGGTATGTGTAATATAGAATATGGGTATATGTGATATAGAATATGGGTATATGTAATATAGAATATGGGTATATGTAATATAGAATATGGGTATATGTAATATAGAATAGGGGTATATGTAATATAGAATATGGGTATATGATATAGAATATGGGTATATGTGATATAGAATAGGGGTATATGTAATATAGAATAGGGGTATATGTGATATAGAATAGGGGTATATGTAATATAGAATAGGGGTATATGTAATATAGAATATGGGTATATGTGATATAGAATATGGGTATATGTAATATAGAATATGGGTATATGTAATATAGAATATGGGTATATGTAATATAGAATAGGGGTATATGTAATATAGAATATGGGTATATGTAATATAGAATAGGGGTATATGTAATATAGAATATGGGTATATGTAATATAGAATAGGGGTATATGTAATATAGAATATGGGTATATGTAATATAGAATATGGGTATATGATATAGAATATGGGTATATGTGATATAGAATATGGGTATGTGTAATATAGAATATGGGTATATGTGATATAGAATATGGGTATGTGTAATATAGAATATGGGTATATGTGATATAGAATATGGGTATATGAACATTAGAGCTCTTAAATGGGTCGGAACCTTACAGGTATAAAACCCAGACTGTAAAATGAGCTGGTTTTGTCTCTAACTGCACTAACCAAGAACATCTGCATTTTCTAAATGAGGTCATATGTTCACCAACTGTCATGTGACTGCGTCCCGGATGTTGGGTATAGGTCACTCAGGGACTGAGTTCAGGTGAAGGATAAAGCTGTATAAAGAACTTTACAGACTTGTGACACATACGTCACTGTGGGCTCTAAAGGGTTGAGAGACATTCTCCCTCAGTAAAAACCACTGATTCTATTATGTCAGCAAAAAAAACAAGAATTTTGAACCAGCCTATCCATTATTCAGATTTACATTCCTGAAGAAGGTATGTACATTTAAACATAAACTATCTACTACTTCGTTTTGACCTGTTGGGCAGAGCTTCGTTCTAGCTAATGGAATGAGCTTCTATTAAAGACTGGTGGACTGAGAGACACTAGAGTCTCTTCACCTACACTGAGCTGATGCAGAGTCCTGTTCCAGAAATGATAATAGGACATTAGAGCCGTAATAAATCATGCTCCTGTTACTCTCCATACTTCAGTACATCTGAAGGTACATACTTTAGTACTGGTACTCTCCATACTTAAGTACATCTGAAGGTACATACTTTAGTACTGTTACTCTCCATACTTAAGTACATCTGAAGGTACATACTTTAGTACTGTTGCTCTCCATACTTAAGTACATCTGAAGGTACATACTTTAGTACTGGTACTCTCCATACTTTAGTACATCTGAAGGTACATACTTTAGTACTGTTGCTCTCCATACTTAAGTACATCTGAAGGTACATACTTTAGTACTGGTACTCTCCATACTTAAGTACATCTGAAGGTACATACTTTAGTACTGTTACTCTCCATACTTAGGTACATCTGAAGGTACATACTTTAGTACTGTTACTCTCCATACTTAGGTACTTCTGAAGGTACATACTTTAGTACTGTTACTCTCCATACTTAGGTACATCTGAAGGTACATACTTTAGTACTGTTACTCTCCATACTTAGACACATCTGAAGGTACATACTTTAGTACTGTTACTCCAATGGAGGACTAAAGGGCGGAACTGACACTGAGACTGGAGGAGGAGTTTACCCTGTGGGTTTCTACTTTACCACATGGCTTGTGTACTTTGTCCAGCACTGTATAAAAACGAGTGTGAGTGAGAGAGAAACAGAGTGGGGAGGGGTGGGGGTGGTGGAGGTTGGGGGCAGTAGGCCAAAGGCAAACTATCCGTCACTTGTAGTTTATAGAGGTTCTGCTACAGCGCTTCCATCAGATGATTTATAATCTATACATCATATCTGTGTTACAGACCGCAGACGGGGAGCTACAACCACATCCTCTACTGCTCAAACTGAACTGGCTGCATGTACTCACGTCCTGATTGGACATCTCCCAGTACGGCCGCTCCCCGTAGGATATCACCTCCCACATGACGATGCCATAACTCCACACATCACTGGCAGACGTGAACTTCCTGTAGGCTATGGCCTCGGGGGCGGTCCACCGGATGGGGATTTTACCCCCCTGTGAGAGACAAAACCACCACCGTTAATCACGTCATTGAAATAGACTGACTTTCTGTCTCAGGTTTGGGTAAGGAACATACTTGAGTACTCAGTTAGCTGTTCAAGGTGCTGGAAGTCAAACACAGAGATCACTGGGCGTTCATATAGTGCAAAATAGAAATTTTGTTTTAAGAGTAAATATGTGAACACATTCTCTATGGAGATCGCAGATATACATATACATACACACACACACACACACAAATACATACACATATATACACATATATATATATATATAATTTTTTTTTTTTTCAACATTTCTGGAGAATTCAATGGCTGATGTGTCAAAGTCATTCCAAGTGTAAAATCCTGTGTTCACACTGGTAGTCATAGGAACCAGACATTCACTTCTAACAACACTCTCACAAAGTTAATAAATGAAATGATGATAAATACACTGCCTGTCTGAGACATCACCTCATGGTAGTGTTGGTCTTGTTTTCATGGTGGGGACGTAGGTGAAGAGTACATATAATAGCAGTTAATAGATAAACAACTTACTGACCATCAACAGTCTACATACACTCATCACCCAGAAAACATCTGCACCCAGAAGGAGGTGTGGGATTGGGAATGCTGTTGGGAAGGAAGATAAAGGTGACCAGGATCAATAACTGATGATAAATTTAGACTGATATGATCAATATTTATTGAGCTACACATACAGAAGTCTGTCTCTCAGTATGGCGTCGGGCCGCCGTGTTTGCTAACCCAACACGCCAGACGTCTCGGTATGGAGCTGTAGAGGTTCCTAATGGTGTCCTGTGATAATCCATCCCATGCAGCTTGAACATCCTCACACAGTTCCTGCAGATGGTGCGGTAGGGGTGAAGGTGGAGGGACACCAGGCCTTCTGGACGTGTGACGACAAACCGTTCATCTTGGTGCTGACCACGGTGCCTCCACACACGGATTCGTTGGGCGTCTCCACCAAGACTAAAGCGGGACTCGTCACTGAAGATGACCCGCTGCCATTCTGAGTCACTCCATGACAGTCTGGTACGACAGCACTGCAGTCTTTGGTGACGGTGACGTGGTGTTAAGGACAGTCGTGGTAACGGTCTGTGTGCATGTAGTCCTGCGTGGTGCAGCCGTCTGCTGATGGAGCTGCGCTAACTTGTAATGGTGGTAAATGTCTAGATTTGTTTTGTGGGCACCGTCACGTCTGGTTCCCATCACCACCACTGTAAAGAACGTCCTCAGTCTGTAAGCTTCTCTACAGGTCACCACCATACTGAACCACGTGACCGTGTAGCAGTGCTGCTATTCCAGCTGAGACAACCCCCATGTTCCTGTTACCTCTGACTTCTAATGGTTCCGTAGACACTACAGTACATGCTCTGAGCTTATGGTTCAGCCGGCGCTACGCTATACACTAGCCTGTGCGGTGTTGCATAGGGACACTGATGTCTTACATCACAGTAGGAGAAATACCCCCGGCCACGGGGTTCTGTTCAGTCCTGTGATATTTCCACCCTATCGGTATGTTCCAGCAGCCCAGGATAAACGACCGAAACCCCGCAGGGAGACTCTTTCATCCTTCTCCATCTACGATTCTCTCTCCCCCCAACTCTCTCTGTCTCTCAGTGGATTGTTTGTTAGGCCAGGCAGGTTGATTGGTGATGGGGCATGAAGCTGTAATTCGACCTGTTGGCGCCTCACAATGCGTTAGAGGAAGGATCTACTGTTATCGACTCTACTGCACAGCTGGTGGCTTCTGTAGTAATCACAGCTCCCTGTTGCTACAGCACATTGGAGTGCATGTCCCAGTGACGCATCGCCATGTTCGGCCAGGAGTGGGCCCGTCCTAGCAGGCCCCGGGAGGTGTAAATGCTTGGTGATTGGTGGTGTACGGACTCTGTACTGACTCAGTCAGAGTGATATTTATATTTGTACATGCAGTAGTAAAACCAGCTTCGTTAATTGAGCTTACTGTCTAGAATTCCACACGCTGCGTAAACAGTCAAACCTGATGTAGTCCAATCAAGCGGTCAGATCTAACCCCACAGACACTCTAGCAGGCGACAGGTTGCTTACGTTACCCCAAGTTAGTCTCATGGGTGTGTTCAGGGTAGATAAATTGGCGCCTCATGTTAGTCTCATGGGTGTGGCCAAAGACCATAGTGTGAAGGAAGTAGCTGAATCTGCAGGTGTATGGAAGCAGCGTACGGTCATACGGGTCTACCAGCAGTGGCTGAAATCCCAGTCTACAGGGAATTCTCCTCGGAATTGTGCCAGGGAAGGCCTCCACCAAATCTGGGCCACTTCTTTGACGCAAGAGTGTCTGAACAATGATGTAGCCCACATCCAGAAACTTGTCCAGTCCATGTCTCATGCCGTCCCAGCTGGTGCTTCCTCTTATGCATGTTTCAGTCCGGGGTTTTTGTCGTCCGATGTTAGGATTAACCTATCCGGTGATCTCATTCCCGCCATCTTTGTAGGCTATGAGTGCATGTAACTGCTGTACTGGGATACAAATACAGTACACCTGGGAAACGGATTAGTATGGAAACTTAACTGCTTGCTATCCATGACTAGCTTTATTGGCTGGTTAGCATGCTGGCTAACCTAGCTAGCTCTCGAGTGGCCTAACTCTGCAGACAGACCAACAATATCAGCTACTTTCTCCCACACTTCATTTCTCTACAGATGTACATGTACAAAGACGCATCAGATAAACTGGGGAACTAGGAAACGGCAGTTACGAGCTTCTCCTCCATGTTTACCACCATAGCGCTAGGGTTGCCACCCGTCTCGTAAAATACGAAATCGTCTTGTATTTGGCAATTAAATGTTGCGTACCGTATTAAATCAATACGGGACACGATTTGTTCCGTATTTCTGTAAATGTCCGTAAATTTGTTCCTTATTCCCATAAATGTCCGTAAAATTTGTGCCGTATTTCCATAAATGTCCGTAAATTTGTTCCGTATTTCCGTAAATGTCCGTAAATTTGTTCCTTATTCCCGTAAATGTCCGTAAAATTTGTGCCGTATTTCCATAAATGTCCGTAAATTTGTTCCGTATTTCCGTAAATGTCCGTAAATTTGTTCCTTATTCCCGTAAACGTCCGTAAATTTGTTCCGTATTTTCATAAATGTCTGTAAATTTGTTCCGTATTTCCGTAAATGTCCGTGAATTTGTTCCGTATTTCCGTAAATGTACGATATACACGTCTGCCACACACATGAATGATCACAATCTCTCTCCCCCAAACCTCTCCCCCCACCACCCCGGATTCAGATCACATACGGGATGCAATTTCGAACACGTCACTCACAAATGACCACGCCCCTGTCCTTTATTTTCATTTCTGAAAGGTGGCAACCCTACATAGCGCTGAGAACTGGAACCAAATGCTGGTAGGAGCAGAAAGCTCAGAGAGCAGAAGCAGGGGGCCTCGGTGTCTACGACTGGTCTGAGCCCGTCGTTGTGAATGTTGCTTCCCAGCCTTACATAAAGCTGATAAAATCCCAGCACGCTTTGTCGCTAGTCGCCAAATCACAGCTACAAATCGTGTACTATAGGAAATGGCTTGTGACTTAATGCTCTGTCAGTGTGAACGCAGGGCGAGATGCACCGAGCTGCCTCTAAAGTGACTGTAATTAAATCTAATGGTTTAAAATTCCCTTCAAAAAAAAAAAACAATTCTGCATAATTCAGTCGCTGAGATGCAGCTATTCAGGTTTGATGCGAGCGGTTGGGTTGACAGCCAAACCACTCACATACAGTGGCGGTGATGGGAACCAGGACTGTGCACAATGCAAGTAGAACCTTATTTACTCCCCAAAATGAGCAGCAAACTTACCCATGACTCCAAATCCGAATAAATTGGAATACAAGTCAAATTTGGGCCAAAACTGTCTGAAAACAACGTCTCATGCATCAGGCTTCGGGATGTTCGCTTCGTAGCCCACCTTTTCAATGAGCTGGCTTGATGTGCATCTCAGAGAAACTACCCTCAAGTCTCTTTCCCTCTCTCCCCTATACAGACCCATCCGAATCCGCCCTCCAGGCACGTCCACACCATACAGGGGGTCTGCTGCAGACAGTAAAGCGAGACTGTATGGCCCGACTACCGCAATTCTGCAGAGCAGGCTGCGATTTCCTGCTGAGCGAACGCTTAGCTGTCCATCACCTACACAGTCGTCCTGAAAGGCTTTCGGCAAACAGCCACTACTGACCTAATTCCGCCTCTACAATTGGATCAAGCCTACTTTTCATTTGTGTTTCATTTAAGTTTCACTCTGCGGGCGCTGGGGGGAACAGAGTAACGGGATAATTAGAATCCTAAAATAAGTCCGTTCTCCGCAACAACATCAACGGATTTCACCACAATGTGAAATAGAAGTCAGACGGGTGTGATAACAGAACGCTTGACCGAGAAAGCACGTGCGGAAATACGGCTTACAGCTGTACCGATGAAGTTCACTCACCCGGGTGGTGTACGCCGCCTCCGGGTCGTCCTCCAGCACGCGGGACAGTCCGAAGTCGGACACTTTGCACACCAGGTTGCTGTTCACTAGGATGTTCCGTGCAGCCAGGTCTCGGTGAACGTAGTTCATCTCAGAAAGGTACTGCATCCCAGCAGCGATGCCACGCATCATCCCCACCAGCTGAATCATCGTGAACTGCCCGTCATGTTTCTACACACATTAATAAGCATCCATCAATCACAGGCTTAAATGACCACACCTCTCAAAGTTGTGCAGACGTTATAGCTGCCTTAGGATCAGTTATAGCTCCAGACCGCTGCTGCATGCTCGCTTTACTTTAGACCACATAACTTGTACATTAATATTAATTAATGTCACCATGTAATCAAAAAAATCAGCTTTCCATGTGCTGCAGAAACATGGCAAACCTCCATATGGTGGCTGTAGTATGAATATGGTGCATTATATTCGAAGCATGATGGTGTTATATGCCAGTTGGCTAAGCTCCGGCCAGCCCCCTCGTGTGTTTAAGGTGGTAGTACCTTCAGGCTCCTGCAGATGGCGCTGCAGGAGGATGATGGGGCTGAGGGGTGCGAGTGACGGGATCCATAGATTGGGAGGAGGTGCTACAGTGCAGGGAATGTCTCGTTCCATGTGTTGAAAACGCTCCAGAGCAGATGTTACTGATTGGCTAAAAGGAGGGACTGCATGTGGGCGTGGCCAAAGACCATAAGGTGAAGGAAGTAGCTGAATCTGCAGGTGTATGGAAGGGTGCAGTCATACGGGTCTACCAGCAGTGGCTGAAATCCCAGTCTACAGGGAATTCTCCTCGGAATTGTGCCAGGGAAGGCCTCCACCAAATCTGGGCCACTTCTTTGACGCAAGAGTGTCTGAACAATGATGTAGCCCACATCCAGAAACTTGTCCAGTCCATGTCTCATGCCGTCCCAGCTGGTGCTTCCTCTTACGCATGTTTCAGTCCGGGGTTTTTGTCGTCCGATGTTTAACCTATCCGGTGATCTCGTTCCCGCCATCTTTGTAGGCTATGAGTGCATGTATCTGCTGTACTGGGATACAAGTACAGTACGACCGGCTTCTTGTATCCACACACTCTGTCCATTACATCAGCTCCACGGACCCTATAGGAGCACTCTGTAGCTCTATAGCTACAGACTGTAGTCCATCGGTTTCCCAGTATATTTCAATGGTCAGGACCCCCACAGGACCACCCCAGAGCTGATGTTATTGGGGTGGTAGATCATTCCCTGCACTGCAGTGCAGGCGACTGTTTCCATGCTTCATGATCTTGGGGTATTAACTGTGTCCTTGTGTGAGCTCCTTCCATTCACAGCTTTTATGGTCTTCCGCCTCGTTCGGCTCCAAATCCTTGATTGCGACTCCCAGCGCTGCCGGTATTGTCCTGACGTGCGGCATGTGTAATCCAGTGAGAGATTTATTTATTGTTGTAACCAGCCCACTGTTTACCGGTGAGTAATGGTGAATTCAAAAGCTCTCTGATTTCCAGCCATTAGCTACAACGCTAGCACAATCCCACTGGCTTTATACGTGAGCAATGGGAAAAATTCATGATGCTTGATTATAGCCTGTGCTTAGAAACCAAAACCCTTATCATCTTGTCATTTTCTTTCTCCTTTATTTCCTGACAGCTGACTACATTTCCCTCTCCGTAATTCTCATCTCTCGCAAGTCATGGCCAACTGGTAAAATCAGAGAAACCAGCAGAGAGACTGGGGGGCTGAACAGAACATGCAAGACCAGGAAAGGCTGGATTCGGCTTGGGCTGAAAGGCTCAGAAAGGACCGACCGTGGGCGCTAATCAGGAGAGGGCTCATGGGTAAACTCTCCCTACATATGCCCTTCGAGCCCTGGGCTCACCTCCTGCCATTATCACACATCAACATTGGACCCAGGATTGAGCCCTGAGGCACACCATTCACAAAGCTCTCAGAGATGTGATTCATAGCCCCTTAAACTGCAGGCTTGTTATTGGTTTATTAATGTGAGAAATATGGAGCTACCTGTGCCAACTTTGTCCACGTCTAAAGACGTAATGTTCAGTAATGTCCCTGAAAGCCATTTGAAATGATTGGTCTATTGTTAACAGGAGAAACTGAACATTAAGGTTTCAGACGTACGGGTTCTAGCTCCGCTCTCGTTCACGAGAAGGTAAACAACCTTGTGGTCCAAATATTTTATTTCTTTATGAGGATAAAGGTCCGATTCGGTTTGGGGATGGCTGGATGCTTTTGTTTCGTTACATAACGCTTCCTTCTGTGGATGCAAAACGGCCAGCAAGAAACGCTCACCTTCAGGAACGTGTCCAGTGATCCGTTTTCCATGTACTCTGTTATTATCATCACCGGCTTACCTATGGAGATGAAGAAGAGGCCAGCAGAGAGAGACAGAGAAACAGAGAGAGGGGAGGGAGGGAGAGAGAGAGAGAGGAAAAAAAGGGAAAGCATTTTTTGTAATAATTTCTCTACAGGAGAGGATGGAAAAAAAAAAAAGACATCGCAGGGAGACAAAAAAGGCTCTCTCTCTTTACGCCCCATATTTAATTCATTTCTGAGCCGACAGAGAAAAACGGGAGGATGGGAGGGGGTGCGCACCCCCTCCCATGGACCCCCAGCCTCTCTTCCTCTCCTCTCTACCTGCTGCCTGTTACTCATAGTGACAGCCCCTAATCAAAGCTCTCAATAACAGTCAGGCAGATAATTAGAGTGAGCCGTCCTCAGAGAATATCTTTGTCCAGAAATACCATGAATGGTAATGAGTTCCTATGGTGGGAGGGAGATGGTGGGGGTGGTAGCGGTTGGAGTGCAGGGGGGGGGTGAGTTAGGGGGGAGGCTCTAGAGGGGGATGCGATGATGAATTGGCCGAGGAAGGAGGGAAGGGGTGCAAAAATCTGCTAATGGGAAAAGTGTTCACCTCGCCGGCGTTCAGCACAGGCAGCTGCCAGCGCCACATATGGGGCCAGGGTGTGGGCGGGCGGGTGGTAGGTGGTGGGGGGGGTGGAGGGAAAAAGAGAGGTTCACACCTGCGTGTCACAAAGTGATTAAAAATGCTCCCCTGATTCCGTCGCAATAACAGAACGTCAATCACTGCAGCAACAGCCTGCGCTGCCCCCCACCTGTGCTGAACGCTCAGACAGGACCGACCGCGGGTGCTAATCCACCCTGATTATCAGCGAGGGCTGATGGGCGAACTCTCCCTGCACATGCCCTTCGAGCCCTGGGCACGCCTCCTGCCATTATCACACATCAGTACTGGGCCTAGGATTGAGCCCTGAGGCACACCAGTCACAAGTCCGTAAACGGCAGACGTGTTATTCGTTTATTGATATTAGAAATACGGAGATACCTGTGCCAACGTCAATGCCACGTCCTGTATGACATTGATGGCCCACACAGTGACTTCCCACGATCAGGAGGAGACTGTTAAGACCGAGGATAAAGGCGACTCTGCCTTAACTGCCTCACTTTATTATCGTCTGGCTTTATTGGCAGAGGACAAAGAATTGCAAAGCAATTTAACCCAATAAAACCCCACTCATCTCTCTCTCTCTCTCTCTCTCTCTCTCTCTCTCTCTCTCTCTCTCTCTCTCCTGTATGGTGTTCAGCTGATCATCTGGCTCGGCCTGCCTCCTTCCAAGCTGTCACCTCCAGTAAATCACCATCGGACCCGTCACGCTCCTCAGACAGTAAATCGCACGGCTAGTGTGGCGAGGTCAGAGAGTCATCAAAACAAATTGGGTGTTAACGAAGCGACGTGGGGCGAATCGTTTTGACAGTAAGCCAGGCCTGTATCCATATCCAACTCTGGAAGGCCAGTGCAACAAGATGGACGCACGCGTAGGCACACGCTGCCTCCCTCTCTGCCTCCCTTGCTGCCTCCCTCGCGCCTCTTTTAGCACCTTCGACGGAAGCAGCCGAGAGCGCTTTTCTATTTCGGAGCTACAAAGGGAAGAAGCTCATTTCTTAAGAAGTGGCGGAAGGCTCTGTGATCAGTTCATTATGGAAATTAGTCATGAGCTTTTCAGCCATGGCTGCTGGTTACGGAGCATGATGGATGTCGTACAATGAAGCAGCTAGCGCTTTTAGGTGTGCTGTATAATTATACTGTCTGGCCTAATGCTAAAAGGAGTATGATTAAAACGGAGCAATGACCGGACCGCGCCATCGCGGATCCGCCTAACGGGAGCTGCCAGACTTTTGCGGAATTAGGCTTTTCATTAGACGAGCGGGGAAAGCGATAGCGGGAATGAATGCCTTATCGGATGTGTAGCCTCGTAACCAGAAGGAAATCAGGAGCGCTGCTTCATTTCGACAACTGGAGAAGTGATTGATATTCAAACGAATCCTCCTATCACGAATCTCAGCGCTAAGCTTCGGGCATTCCGGGGAAACGTGCATTCGGGCTGGTGTTCCGGACGTAGATTAAGCCTGATCCCTGACTATGAAGGATTTTCCATAACGAATCCCCTCTGCCCGTGTAATTCAGTCTAAGACTCGGCTCAGCGCGTGTCCGGGTGACCAGCCAAAAGTGAGGCTCGAGGTCAAAAATAAACCCATTATGTTTCCTCTTCTGCCTCCTCCCCTCCCACACCGCAATCAGAGCCCGAGAGCCCATCCGGAGAAACACCTAGAACCGTATTAGCTCGGGACTGAGCCGGAGCAGACAGCCGACGCGTGTTATCAGATTAGAGATAGCCTAGTATTCTGACGGTTAAGCGCACAATGGTTTTATAATGGAGACGATGACAGCTCGGTGTTTTTGTTAAGATGGGCTGGAGGATAAAGGTCTATTCTGGTTCCATTCTTTCAGCTGCTGCTCCATTTGCATTACAATGAGCTCAATCACGCTGTAATTTTTCCCTGCGAGTCGATAATGATACACCGGCTCTTTAAGCCCTGTGTAACGTGACAGCCGCATTTCATATTCCAACACAATTACACTCTTACTCGCGGCCTTTCTCCCGCCGTCAGCCGGGACAACACAAACCAGCCTCGTCTTTCTTCAGACTCCCCCTTCCTCCTTTAACGCATCTCCCACTTTACGGGGGAGTCATTATGATGCTGGGGGGGAGGCGCTGGATTGGCAGCTGGCTCTATAACGCAGCGTGCTGGGGTCGCTGACCTCCAGTCCCCTTCCGCCCAGCATCATCAGGCTGCTACGTGACCTGTGAAATTATTTTGACACTCGGCACAAGATTGTATCTATCGTATCGCACCCAATCAGCACGCAGGCAAACAAGGGACACGCTTCGACCCTCCTAGGACCCGCAGGTCGTGCATGCCACGGAAGGAGCTGTTCATGTTCACAGGAGGAGAAATCCGGCTGAAGAATTCCGGCTCTGAATTCTACACTTACACCGGACCTGTGTGACTGTATGTAGATGCGGGGAGGGAACTGTGGGTCACTTCTTTGGGTCCATTTATCATGAAACTCACTCCCGATATAAAGGCCTACAGGTACTCTGTCAGAGGCCATGTGTATGGACTGCAGGCCAATCGGATTTGTTCGCCTGTCCAGCCCGATATCTGTAAGCGATTAGTTCGGATTCGTGTGTCCAGACATCACTAATCTATCTGCATGGGCTGCTGTGGTAACTGTGTAGCTGGGGACGTAGCTTTCATACCTGGAAACCAAAGAGACGGAGGTCCATCATTGGACCCTTCGGACTCAAGTTTCAAAGTCATCACTGTCAGATCAACTCCTCTGCGCTCTTCTTGAATCCCTGCACTTACACCTGGATTTGACACTGTTGTTTGGAATGCTGGGAATGCCGCAAGAGACACTAAAATCCAATCTGAGCGTCTAGGCTGAGAGGGACCTGTAGAAATCTGATTGGAATCGCATTAGAAGTGTGGTTTGGATCAGATTTGTAAAAATTAGTGATCGTCCACTGTCCAGACTGAAAAATCAATCTGGATACATTCTGGAGATGCCGGAAATCGGATTTGGACTGAGCACAGCCAAAACTGGCAAAAAGGAAGTATAAATTTAATAAATTAATTTTATATATAACATTTTTATAAAATTATCAGGAGGTGGAGCTTCATTTCTGTCATTTCCAGGCAGAAGGGTTATTAAAGGAGACATATCTGAAGAGACTAGATTTAAGATCGTAAAGGAGATAAAAAAATATTATAATAATAATAAATAAAAACATGGAAGATGGTAAGAAACTAGGAGGCTGGCATGATCTGGAAGCCCTGGCATGTACACCATCACTGTTTCAATCAGATCAACAGCTCCTAAAGCTTTCATCTCAGAGAGAGAGAGAGAGAACACATCAAGCTCTACTCCAGCTTCGGTTCTCAGAACCTCCACAGGTGTCCCTGTCCATCCTCCTTCCGCAGTGAGGGGGCATCTCAATGCTGTGGAGGTCTGAAAGGAGGTGTAGATGTTCAAGAAGCTCCTTACTGTGAAAAGGAGACCCACACATCCAACAAAGAAGCTGCTGCTGTTCTCAGAACAATGGACTGACCACCCCAGAGTTCAGAACCTCAACACGGTATGATAAGCTCACCGGACAAAAACGAGGCCCCTCTGACTGAAACGTACCTACTAGCCTGTAACGCCTCCACCAGCACCAGTAACAGCCGTGACTGGATCGGGCATGTACTGGACAAGGTTCTGGATGTAGCCACATCAATGTTCAGACACTCTCACAGCAAAGAATTGGTCAGGTGGTCCCGATTTGGTGGTCCCTGGCGTTTTACTGGTTGTTCCAGGCAGTCTCACAGACTTCCAGGAGGATTCAAATTTGGAGGTCTTGTGGGCCAGTCCAGATGTGTGAATGCTCCTGAATGTCCATCATGCCAATCAGTCACATCTGCAGCCCTGTGAACGTGAGAACCGTCATCTTGGAATACCGGGATAGGAATGCTGTGTCCCTCAGTAAGATGATGGGCAAAACCTGGTGGTCCGGAAGCTCAGTATGGTTCAAATCTACCGTCACCTCAACCAAAGACCCCGTTTCCAGGTAACTCAACACCCCCAGAACCTCACAGAGCAGACTCGTTTATAATGACGCACCTGTATAACTGTATACCTTGGGTAATTACCCAGAATGCAGCTGTGCAGCTGCCCTAGACCTCAGGCTTCAAATCCACACATGCACTCGAGACAGCTTCCCCATCACTGCAGTCACCTCTAATCCTACTGAGGCACATAGCTGGTGTAATGGATAGATGAGTGGCCATCACTCTGAACCGCAGGTTCAGGTGCATCACCATGTGCTCCTCCTATATGTTGATGCTCAGGGTCTCGAGTAATGACGGTCACACGTTTACAGATGGAGTCAAGGCACGGCTACGGAACGCAGTTTAGCTTGGCACTGCGAAGTGAGGGGGAGACAGCGTACCTCGGCTTTCTCTGGTGCAGAAGCGGCGAATAAAGATCTGATTTGCAGCCAAGGCGAGCTGAAAGGCCACGATTAGCATTAGCGGTGTTCGTCAGAGGAGCTGGCAGGGAAACACCGGATGGATTAATGCTCTGTTAATACGTGTGGCTGATTGAATATTCAATTTCACCCAAAAATCCCACATCAAATTACTTGTTTGTACCATCAATATTTATAGAGCGGGCACGGCTGGTTTTGTTTTCGCTGTCGGCCTAATCGGATGAGGGTTTTTTGGAGGGGGGGATGGTGGGGGAGGTTCGAAAAAAACCCAAAGCGGCGATCGACGGTGGCTATAATGGCTGAACAGTGACCTCCAAATTTGGGTCGCCCGACACCTCTTCCACAAGGGCCTGGAATCCTGTAACGTGGCAACTGAGAAATGCACGGCAAGGTTCAGTGGACGCGTTATGACGGTGGCCGTCATTATCACCGCCATTTCTCGGTGTGATCTATGGCAGTAATAGGCTCCAATTTCGCATCCCTTGGCGTGCGGTTCATTAGCGTTAAATTCCTCATCTGTCACATTGTAATGCAAATCAGGGCAGAGAGGAAACAGCATGACGGTGAAGGATCGATCCGAGCGACGCTGCTCTCTTTGTCTGCTGGTGCATTGCAGCGTCTAGCGCAGTGTTGACAGTTTATCAGACGCTACCCGGTCAGCTACAGGGACGTCTGCTGAGACGAGCGCAGGGGCCGCTTTCCCGGCGTCATTGGTATTCTCGTTAAGTAGGCCACTATATTACCGATATAGCAGTGCTAACACGATGCATATTCATAGCCATGAAATATTCATGCTCCACACATGCTGTTTGTTCCTAAAGATAAGGCAAGGGCGAGGACGGCGGAGAACAGAGGGTCCTGTGCAGCTTCCTGCGCCCGTACTGTAGTTCCGAAGGTGTCAGGCATGGAAACGGCGTGTATCCGTGTTCGGAAAATATCGGCAACACCTTCTTTCGCAGGCCTTCCAGTTTTAGGTCTTAACCAGGTAAGTAAGATGATTCCCAAGGCTCTTGTTCTAGATAGTAACTGGGTTATTGTACTGAACACGGTACAAACACTACTGTGCGAGTGTTTAGGGGAAAAGGTAGCACAGCTTAAATGATTCCCACTTCCCGCTAGTCCGTGGTTGCTAGGAGGAACGCAGCTACGGCTAAATGAAACAGGAGTGTGGGTCGGTACGGCTGTGGATTAGAGTTTGGGGGTCTGCTCTGAGCGAGGTGGGGACATGCAGTATGGTGGCTGTAGGATAAAGGAGACAATAGGGTTTGAATGGGTTATGCAATTGAATGGGACTCTACGAGAGAAACGAGGGATGGAATAAAAAAGTCAAACAGACGAGTGTAGGTCAAACACAGAGTCCAGAAGTACAGTAGATGGGCGTGCTCTTTTCCACCCCATTCATTCTTAATGGGGTAAAAAATTGGAAATTTTTTGAGTTGGATCAAAAACCTGTATACAAGCACATCATTCCGGATCAGACTGAACGTTTTGGAGTTGGAACGGAGTTAATATTTAGAAAACAGTGGAGGTTAAAGACCCGGCAGGTGATGCTTGTGAGGTCCTCCCTGCTGAAGTAAGCGGTACATCCTCTTATCCTGCGTCTTTATTACCGCTGGGAGTTTAAGGGGTTAAAATACGGAACAGGAAACTCACATCTGGTCACGACTCCTTCCAGTCTGATGATGTTGGGATGATCGAACTGACCCATGATGCTGGCCTCGCTGAGGAAATCCCGCCTCTGCTGCTCAGTGTAGCCCGCTTTCAGACTCTTAATGGCCACGTGGATCTCCCTCTTACTGGGCAGACGCAGCCGGCCGCTGCACACCTCCCCGAACTCACCTGGGGTAGGAAAGCAAGGGGTGTAGGGTCAGGTGGTTTTTATCGTCGCTCCATTACATCAGGACTTTACACCAATGGTCCCAACTTAGACAAAGACTGCACGTTATACAGGACCGGATGGAGCGCAGATACTCAACACAGTAAAGACCAGACAGGACCAGAACACACCTGCGTTATCACGCTAGCAGGTGATAGTGATGAACTGGTGTGGACTGTACAGTAAGGTTTAGTCTCAGTGTTGGGAACTAGTGCAGGTGTGCCGTGATGGTGCATGAGTGTGTGGTCGGTCTATGGTGGATGTTGGGTCTAGATGTTTAGACTAGTCTAGGTGTATTTTGGGCGGCATCAGTGTGTTCAGTAATCTGACGCTGCCCAAAATGCACCTAGACTAATCTAGACATCTACCTCCATCAAGCTGTTGTCTACCTCATTTGGCAACAATGAGAGAATCGGGTGTGTGGGCCTTCCATCAGGACCGGGTCTGTGAAGGTTACTCAATAAATAAATAGATAAATAAATGAATAAATAAATAAATAAATAACCCAATCAGATGCTCCTTGATTAACCTTTTGACCTTCACAGAAATTCAGCAAGGCCCAGATGCCCGATTCTCAACACGCTTTAGGATGCGGCCTTACAAAGAAGCTTAGGGGCCAAATGAATCAGGACTGGAGAGAACTGAAAGTCGTCCCTGTTCTCAACCAACAGCAGGAAGAACTTTCCCATATGTCCGGATACATCCCTGTGGAACAGCGCAGCGTTCCGGAATAGCAGAGTTGGCGAACCTAGCTTCACATAACCGGCGCGATAGCAAAACCCAGCTTACCCTGAAGTGCCCTCGCGTAACCCGCACGGGTCAGAAACTCACCAGCTCCGATCACTCTCTCTATGCGGATGTTGGAGACCTCGATCTCCTTGGCGAAGTCGCGCACGGCCTGGTTGGGATCCTCGTACGTGTGAGGATGGATGTACGTCCTGGTTCCGGGAAGCTGGACTGTAAGACAAAGGCAGCAGGAGCGAGTGAGGATAATGGCTTGGCCGTTGCACTCGGTATTTCTGCTCGTTCATTAGCAAAGCCATCCGTTTCCCTAAAGGAGGAGCGCGCCACATTTACAACTTCATTAGGCCTCGTCTTTGGCAGGCAGGAAAAGTGTCATTAGAGAAAACACACATTAGGGAACCGCGGTGATCTGTGCCATCATTCGTCAGCGGACGCCACAGAGGGAGCCTCAGCACACGGTGCTTTCGCTTCCTGACTGATGGCTCGACGTGTAAGAGCGACGTGCTCCGGCCGCTTGCTTAAAAGTGGAGCCCATGTGCACAGTTACCGTGTGTCTGCTCATACTAGCCAGGAAATTGGGTTTTACGCTCTTGGGCTCGTGGAGGTGTCAAGCTGATCTCTCTTGATCTGAAAAGCACCGTGTTTTGCAGTTTGGCCTTTAGCTGAGGGCGCTACGCTTTGGATTCACATTTTGACATCCTGGATGAGCTGCTGTCTCACCTCGGCCGTGCTGGAACTGCATCTTCTCCTCCTCGGGGTCCTGCTTAGCTTTGATATAGCCGCAGTGCCTGGAGCAAGAAAAACAGACATGGATCAACCAGACACAGTCACACATTCAATTTTCCAGGCTCATCAAACAATTAAGGTACACGGTCAAATCACCTCCTTCTTTATCATATCAGCTCCACTGACCATACAGGACACTCTGTAGGTGTAAAGGTCCAGACTGTAGTCCATCTGTGTCTCTGTATACTGTATTACCCTGTTCTTCAATGGGCAGGACCCCCACAGGACCCCCACAGAGCAGGTATGATGTGGGTGGTGGATCATTCTCAGCACTGCAGTGACACTGACGTGGTGGTGGTGTGTTAGTGTGTGTGTGGTGCTGGTGTGAGTGGATCAGACACAGCAGTGCTGCTGGAGTGTTTAGACACTGTGTCCACTCACTGTCCACTCTATTAGACACTCCTACCTTGCTGGTCCACCTTGTAGATGGACAGTCAGAGACGATAGCCATTGTAGATGGACAGTCAGAGACGATAGCTCATCTGCCGCTCATCAGTGGGCACAGTGCAGCCCCACAGGACGTGCCCCACTCTAGCTCCTTCAGGACGCTGCCCCACAGGGACGCTCCCAGGACGGTGTCCACAGGACAGTTTTGGTCGGTGGACGATTCTGTCTGGCAGTGATACTGAGGTGTCCAGCATCACTGCTGTGTCTGATCCCCTCACACCAGCACCACCCACACTAACACACCACCACCACGTCAGTGTCACTGCAGTGCTGAGAATGATCCACCACCCACATCATACCTGCTCTGTGGTGGTCCTGTGGGGGTCCTGACCATTGAAGAACAGGGTAATACAGTACACAGAGAAACAGATGGACTACAGTCTGGACCTGTACACCTACAGAGTGTGCTGTGATCAATTGTTCGTCATTCACAGATCAGTGAAAGGAGCGATACTGAGGGGCAGGTCCTAAATGTTCAATCCATACCCCGCTCAGTACTGGGACTCGAACCTGATGGAACGTTGCGGTTGTGTGTACAGGCTTGTGTGTTTGACTTTTTTCTTTGATAAAAAAAAAAAGAAAAAGAAAAGAAAAAAAGACAGAGTTGTACCTGTTTATGACTTTTACTTGGAGACAAAAGTACTTCCGTCTCAGGCTAAATGGCTTTTAAGCAAAAGTCATATTTCAGCATCAGAATAAAGAGGGGACGACATCGCTGTCAGAACAAAACCTCCCATCTACAAAATACCTTTCAGTGCAAGTCAATGGAACCAGGCGTTTTACCAGGTGGGCCATTTCTCAATCCGTTCTTCAAGACCCTCATACACAATGTACAGCAAAAACTGGGAAAATAAATAAATAAATAAAAAAGATGGAGCTCTGATACAGCATTGATCTTAAACAGCCAATAACACAAACACCTGCTAGACTATCCATCCACTCGTCTTCAGTGCGGCTTGTGAGCTGACTTAATTAAAGCCACTTCATTCACCCAAGAGTTCAGTCTAAGGAGTTGTGACTGGATTTGGCATGTACTGGACGAGTTAGTATTGCACAGTTGGCTCTAGATTTGGTGGATGCTGGCACAGTTCCGAGGAGAATTCCCTGTAGACTGCTGGTAGACCTGTAGACGCTTCCACACACCTGCAGATTCAGCTACTTCCTTCACACTATGGTCTTTGGCCACGCCCACATGCAGTCCCTCCTTTTAGCCAATCATTAACATCTGCTCTGGAGCGTTTTCCACACATGGAACGAGACATTCCCTGCACTGTAGCACCTCTTCCCAATCTATGGATCCCATCACTCACACCCGTAGGTGTTTATAGCCTCAGTGCCCTCGTGCAGCGCCATCTGCAGGAGCCTGAAGTTACTACCACCTTAAACACACAAAGGGACTTGTGTCAAAAACAGCTGCGCGTCTCCTTTGCTCCTTACACATCCCCTCAGACCTCCATAGCGTTGCGGGTGTCTTCTCACAGTGGAAGGCTGGACAGACACACCCAACTTGTTTTGCTGGGGTGACTTGATGGCCATTTTGACTGGAGAGTAAATAAACGACAGGCGTGGTCTTGGATGTGGGCACACTGTGAACCTACACTGCACGTATAGAAGAACTACAATCAACGGTTCTAGACGTCTAAGCCTTACAGAGAACCCAGACTGAACCCGGTCTTTAGTATCATGTTATTCCATTATTCCCTGCTTAACCCTCTCTCTCTCCAGCCCTCAGTTATTCCAACAAAGGCCGCACTAAAATCCCTTCACCTCAGACCCTTCCATTCAGCTCAGCCCCCTCGTAGCCAAAAGGTCATGAAATAAATAATGGCCGCCGATAATGAATATGTGAATGCACAGGGGAGGAAGCGTGCGGGGCTTAAAACTGATAATTGTGTTCATTATTCCGTTAATCCTCCTTAAGACTGTCTGCTCCTCCGTCCTTCCCTTCGTGTCATATCTCTGACAGAGCTCACTGGCGAAGATGCGATAGAGAGCCTGACCGAGCATAATAATTACATGGTGAAATGGGGACGCTGGACGTTCTGGGCGGCGGAGGAGGAGGAGGAGAACGAGGGGCCCAGTTGGAGGACAGCAGCTGAACTTCTGCAGAGCAGCACTGAGCCTGGGCCTTCTGTCGGGGACCAGCTGGAGGAGAGAAGGGCTCTAAAGCTACTCCCTCAGGAGCGCGGCTCAATGCCGCTCTGTGCACGGTGAAATTTAACGTTGAATACTTAAGCTGTCGATTAACGCTACACAGCTGATCGCAGGCTGAGAACTGCTGTCTCTGGCACCTATGAAAGAGCAGCGGTCCTCCTGGTTCACAGCTCGCTCTCATGGTTACGTATCCAGAGCTTCATCGGAAAACGGGTTGGAAGAAAGAGATGGCATTAAGACCATAACGGAGCAGAAGCAGAGTTACACAGTGAGGAAAGCCAAGGCCTTAAACCAGTCTCTCTCTGCTTCCTCATAACCAGGGTGAGAAATATCCCAAAGGGACCAACCATCAAGAATAAAATCTCTGTACCTGACTGACCCAACACCCACCATTACAGACATCCAGCGAGCAGTGATGCCTCCATGAGTCATCCTGTTAGTGCAGCACCATCGGCAGACGGCTGCACCACGCAGGACTACATGCACACAGACCGTTACCACGACTGTCCTTAACACCACGTCACCGTCACCAAAGACTGCAGTGGTGTCGTACCAGACTGTCATGGAGTGACTCAGAATGGCAGCGGGTCATCTTCAGTGACGAGTCCCGCTTTAGTCTTGGTGGAGACGCCCAACGAACCCGTGTGTGGAGGCACCGTGGTCAGCACCAAGATGAACGGTCTGCTGTCACACGTCCAGAAGGCCTGGTGTCTCTTCACCTCCACCCCTACCGCACCATCTGCAGGAACTGTGTGAGGATGTTCAAGCTGCATGGGATGGATTATCACAGGACTCCATTAGGAACCTCTACAGCTCCATACCGAGACGTCTGGCGTGTTGGGTTAGCGAACACGGCGGCCCGACGCCATACTGAGAGACAGACTTCTGTATGTGTAGCTCAATAAATATTGATCATATCAGTCTAAATTTATCATCAGTTATTGATCCTGGTCACCTTTATCCTCCTTCCCAACAGCATTCCCAATCCCACACCTCCTTCTGGGTGCAGATATTAACAGAAGCCGTTTACGGTTTGGTCCTTGTCCGGTGAAGTTTCCACTTTGGAGAGACAAGGTCTTACGGCAGCCCTTGTTGGAGGCCGTGTTCCCAAACTTTTGACTGCAGACACATTCCCCCTATATGATCCACTTGCAGCTGAGAGCCTGCACACGGTCCTACCACTTGAACTACATCCAGTAATAACAGACGACTGCGTGGCTGGGTGACGTGGCCGTGCGGTCTGCGGAGCAGGATTTAATTATATTTGGTCTGGATATTGACTTCCTCCGCTCGCACTGTTGACACAGCTGATCAGTAAGTGTCTCAGCTGTGCTTCAGCCGTCCAGGCTCAGCGTTAGAGCCTCAGGCTGGAGCACTCTCACCCAGCCTGGGGGTCTATTACATAATGAGGAGACTGCTGGGCCGGGCAAATCTCCCATTCATCTGCCCCACTAATCTGCCTGTTGCTTCCCCCTGCACAGCTGGGGGTCTTGGTTTGTCTGCTTCACCATGAACAGGGGTCTCGTCTGCTGGGGGTTCATGCGTGTGTTCCTCTTCATTGCTTTTAATGAAGGCAGGGGAGGCGGCTGAGTCTCCGGGGAGACCACACCTGTTTAGCGACTGCTCCGCCCCCTCCTCTCACGCCTGAGGCTCGATGTGCATCTGCGCTCATCAGAAGTTTGCTCAGTAGTGGTGTGCGGTAACTTATCACGCCGCTGCTGGACAACCAGGTTTTGCCTTTTGCTCATCATCTTCCCGAGATGATAACATTCCCATCCCGGAATTCCAAGATGACAGTTCTGACCTTCACTGATTGGCATGACGACCATTCAGGAGAAGCATTCACACATCCGGGCTGGCCCTCAAAGCCTCTTGAAGATCTGTGGGACTACCTGGAACAACCACTTAACACCACGGACGGCATCCACCAAATCTGGACCAATTCTCTGATGTAAGAGTGTCTGAACACTGATACTGGGTACTTGCCAAATCCCACCACAGCTGTTATTGGCGCTCCTGGAGGTATTACAGGCCATTAGATAGGTCTCAGTCAGCAGTGTCCGGTGAGCTGATTAATGATTGATGATCAAAGGCATGCAGTGTCACTGATGGGAAGCACCACGCTCAGGTGTTAACGACTACCGCCAGAATCTTTAGCCTGCTAAACGTGAGGTACAAGCATATGTAACAGTGACATGTCTGCTACCTCACCTAAGCTGAACTGAACTCAAAAGGGCCACTTAGCAGATTGGGCCGGAACGTCAGGCTCAGGTATCTGCTTCCCACTGGGGGATGTTTAAGATAGTTGATATGAACCAATTTGTGTTTTCGGGCCGATACTGATCGCCAGAGTCAGGTATAGTACAACCTGCCAGACTGATGCGTTTTCCATCAGCACACACACAGCTAAATTCAAAAACGAAGCCCACACCATCAGTCCCTTAGTCACAAATCAAAAGGTACATATTTCCATTTAGGGTATAAACGAGAAACGGCAGGGTCTAGTACGGTGGCCGAGAAGTACCAAACCAAAATTTCAGAAAACGAAATTACAAAAGTTAAAAAAATTTTGAAGACGTGAAACACTTATCAGTACCGATATATTTTTACGAACTCTGAATTCTGACGGAAAGGGCAGGTTTAACACACAGGAAGTGCTTGCTGCGGACACTTGCTAATCAATCAAACTGTTTGGCGGTGGTAGAGAGGGTGGGGTTTGGAAGGTTGACGAGGCTGAGGCGTGTTCTGTCCGCTGCTGTTTTTCCTGTGGAAGTTTTTAGAGAGCAGACGGAGGAGAGAGATGACCAGGCGACTCGAAATCACGTGGGCTGTAAAAGCTCTCAGACGGTTTGAGCTAGCTAGCTGGTTCTCCACTACAGCTAGCGTTACAGCCCACATACCTTCCTTAACCTCTCCAGCTCTGAGTGGTTTAGACGTCACCTGTTCGTCTCTTACTTCCACTCGCTCTACAACACTGCCAAACACTTTGATTGACAAAGCAACAAGCACTTCCTGTGTATTAGACCCGCCCTTTCCACTAGAATTCGCAGCTTGTAAAATTATTTCGGTATTTTTTCGGTAAAATTGATTGAACTTTTTTTTTTTTTTTTTTTTTTTTAACGTTTTTTACGTTTTCTGAAATGTAAATTCGTTGTGCACTTCTTGGCCACCGTAGTTTAGTGACCAAAGGGATTCGGCCCAGAGCAGTCCACCGCAACAATCCTTAACTCGTGACATACAGCTCAAATTACATCAGCCGTTAGGATCAGCCAAGTCAGAGAAACGTAAGCTGATTGCATATCAGGCTGATAGCGATACACAGCAGATCGGTCCTCTCTTTCTACACAACAGTAATCAATCACCGTCCCACCATGGACCATGACAGGGAGATCCTAGGTTGATGGGAAGATCTCAGTCAGGAACAGCGTGGGGAGGAACGTTAGCACAGCGTGGCGAACTGTTGAGCAGAGAAGTCGGATTAGCCGTTTGGTGTCTGATCCTAAGCGCCAGTTTGGAAAGGAAAGCAGTGTTCGTTCATGCGTCGCTGTAGCAGGAAAAAGCCGGGTGTCCCTAAACTTTTGACAGACACTGCAGCTGTCCCATGTGCAGAGGCAGGTGTGCTTCCACAGGGCTGCTGGATCTGAGGATACAGTCAAGGTGGGTGGAGGAAGGAGGGAGCTTACTGCGTTTGATTGAAGCATGTGGTAATCAGGCAGAGTGAATCGACCCTCCCACCAACCCCCACCCCGCCTTGCCTCCGCATACCCCTGAGGTGCCACACGCGCCCTCCCCCTGCACCTGCTGCACCCCCGCTTTTCAAACACCGAAACGCTGATGAAACACTTCCCCCCCTTCACAGCTGGGGGTCTGTGAGGTCCCGCTCCGGGGTGTGAAAGCGGATGTGTTGTACTCCTGGCGCGCTGGGGGGAGGAGGGAGGGTGCAGGGGGAGCGGATTTGAATATTGCATGTAGAACGTGTCATTATTAACATATTACCGGGTTATGTGAATCTCCAGGACTGGCATTCAACAATTAAACATTCTCACTTCGCTAAGGCCGCGGCGCGCGATGTCCTTAAGTTTGCTTGTGAATCTCCACTGTGTTAATGTTGAAATCCTCCCTTGGTAATATGTTAATAATGACACGTTCTACATGCAATATTCAAAAATCCGCTCCCCTGCACCCTCCCTACTCCCCCAGCGCGCAGGAGTACAACACATCCGCTTTCACACCCCGGAGCGGGACCTCACAGACCCCCAGCTGTGAAGGCGGGGGGGGAAGTGTTTCACTCAGCTTTCGGTGTTTTGAAAAAAGCGGGGGTGCCAGCCAGGTGCAGGGGGAGGGGCGTGTGGCACCTCAGGGGTATGCGGAGGAAGGCGGGTGTTACGGGGGTTGGTGGGCGGGAGGGTCGATTCACTTGACTGATTACCACATGGCTTCAATCAAAACGCAGTAGAGCTCCCTCCTTCCTCCACCCACCTTGACTGTATCTCAGATCCAGCAGCCCTGTGAGAAGCACACCTGCATCTGCACATGGGAAGCTGCAGTGTCTGTCCAAAAGTTTAGGGACACCCGGTCTTTTTCCTTGTTACAGCGAAGCATGAACGAACCACTGCACTTCCTTTCCAAACCTGGCGCCTTAGGATCAGACATCCAAACGGCTAATCCGACTTCTCTGCCTCAACCAGTTCGCCACGCTGTGCTAAACGTGTCCTCCCACACGCTGTTCCTGACTGAGATCTTCCCATCAAACTAGGATCTCCCTGTCATGGTTCCATGGTGGGACGGTGATTGATTGATACTGTTGTGTTAGAAAGAGAAGGAACGATCTGCTGGTGTATCGCTATCAGCCTGATATGCAATCAGCTTACGTTTCTCTGACTTGGCTGATCCTCCCCCATAACGGCTGAATTGGTTAATTTGAGCTGTATATGTCACGAGTTAAGGATTGTGGCGGTGGACTGCTCTGGGTCCGAATCCCTCGCAGGTCACCAAAATACGGTTGGCCAAGAAGTGCACAATAGAAATTTACATCTCAGAAACGTAAAAACTGTTAAAACAAAAAAAATAAAAAAAAAAGTTCAAGATTTTACCGAAAAAATAACCGAAATAATTTTACAAGCTGCGAATCTTAGTCGGGAAGGGCGGGTCTAATACACAGGAAGTTGCTGGTGCTTTGGTTCAATCAAAGTGTTTGGCAGTGTTGTTAGTAGCGGAGTGGAAGTAAGAGACGAACAGGTGACGTCTAAACCACTCAGAGCTGGAGAGGTTAAGGAAGGTATGTGGGCTCGTAACGCTAGCTGTAGTGGAGAACCAGCTAGCTAGCTGGTAAACCGTCTCTGAAGAGCTTTTACAGCCCACGTGATTTCGAGTCGCATGGTCATCCACTCCTCCCTCCGTCTGCCTCTCTAAAAACTTCCACAGGCAAAAACAGCAGCGCGAACAGAACACGCCCTCAGCCTCGTCAACCTTCCAAACCACCACCCTCTTCTACCACCGCCAAACAGTTTGATTGATTAGCAAGTGGTCAGCAGCAAGCACCTTCCTTGTGTGTTAAACCTTGCCCTTTCCGTCAGAATTCCAGAGTTTCGTAAAAATTATATCGGTACCTGATAAGTGTTTCTGTCTTCAAAATTTTTTTAACTTTTGTAATTTCGTTTTCTGAAAGTGAAAATTTGCGTTTGTACTTCTCGGCCACCGTACTAGACCCCTGCCCGTTTCTCGTTTATACCCTAAATGGAAATATGTACCTTATTGATTTGGACCGATAAGGGACTGATGGCTGTGGGCTTCGTTTTTTTAATTTAGCTGTGTGTGTGGTGCTGATGGAAAACGCAATCAGTCTGGCAGGTTGTACTATACCTGACTCTGGCGATCAGTATCGGCACCGAAAACACAAATTGGTTCATATCAACTATCTTAAACATCCCCCAGTGGGAAGAAGATACCTGAGCCCCTGACGTTCCGGCCCAAATCCGATCTGCTAAGTGGCCCTTTTGAGTGTCAGTTCAGGCTTAGGTGAGGTTAGCAGACATGTCACTGTTACATATGCTTGTACCTCACGTTTAGCAGGCTAAAGATTCTGGCGGTAGTCGTTAACACATGAGCGTGGTGCTTCCCATCAGTGACACTGCATGCCTTTGATCATCCATCATTATTAATCAGCTCACCGGGACACTGCTGACTTGAGACGTATCTAATGGCCCTGTTCAATACCTCCGGAGCGCCAATAAACAGCGTGTGGTGGGATTTGGCCAAGTACTCTAGTATCAGTGTTCAGACACTCTTACATCAGAGAATTGGTCCAGATTTGGTGGGATGCCGTCCGTGGTTGTTGTTAAGTGGTTGTTCCTCTCAAGAAGCTAGTCCACACAGATCTTCAAGAGGCTTTGAGGGCCCAGCCCTGATGTGTGAATGCTCTCCTGAATGGTGTCATGCCAATCAGTCCACATTGGTAGCCCCTGTGAAGGTCAGACCTGAGTGTCATCTTGGGAATGTCCGGGATGGGAATGTTATCATCTCGGGAAGAAGATGATGAGCAAAAGGCCCAAAACGCTGGTTGTCCCAGCAGCCGGCGTGATAAAGTTACCGCCCAACACCACTTACTTGAGCCAAACTTCTGATGAGCGCAGATGCACACATCGAGCCTAGGCGCGTGAGAGGAGGGGGCGGGAGCAGTCGCTAAACAGGTTGGGTCTCCCGGAGACTCAGCCGCCTCCTCCCCTGCCTTCATTAAAAGCACATGAAGAGGATACACACGCATGGGAACCCGCAGCAGACGAGACCCCTGTTAATGGTGTGAAGCAGACAAAACCAAGACCCCCAGCTGTGACAGGGGGAGGGAAGCAACAGGCAGATTAGTGGGCAGATGAATGGGAGATTTGCCGGCCCAGCAGTCTCCTCATTATGTAAATAATAGACCCCCAGGCTGGTTTCGGTCGAGAGTGCTCCAGCCTGAGGCTCTAACGCTGAGCCTTGACGGGCTCTTGAAGACCACAGCTGAGCCACTTTACTGATTCAGCTGTGTCAACAGTTTGCGAGCGGAGGAAGTCACTATCCCGACCCAAATATAATTAAAATTCCTGCTCCGCAGACCGCACGGCCACGTCACCCAGCCACCGCAGTCGTCTGTTAATTACTGGAGATGCTAGTTCAAGTGGTAGGACCGTGTGCAGGCTCTCAGCCGCAGGTGGATCATATGAGAGGGGAAATGTTTCCTGCAGTCAAAACGTTTGGGAACACGGCCTCCAACAAGGGCTGCCGTAAGGACCTTGGTCTCTCCAAAGTGGAAACTTCACCTTGGACAAGGACACAAACCGTAACGGTTCTGTTAATATCATGCCACACAGAAGGAGGTTGTGGGATTGGGAATGCTTGTTGGGAAGGAAGATAAAGGTGACCAGGATCAATAACTGATGATAAATTTAGACTTATATGATCAATATTTATTGAGCTACACATTACAGAAGTCTGTCTCTCAGTATTGGCGTCGGGCCGCCCGTGTTCGCCTAACCAACCACGCCAGACGGTCTCGGTATGGGAGCTGTAGAGGTTCCTAATGGAAAGTCCCTGTGATAATCCATCCCATGCAGCTTGAACATCCTCACACAGTTCCTGCAGATGGTGCGCGTAGGGTGGAGGGTGGAGGGGCCACCAGGTCTTCTGGACGTGTGACGACCAAAAACGTTCATCTTGGTGCTGACCACGGTTGCCTCCACACCACGGGGTTCGTTGGGCGTCCTCACCAAGACCTAAAGCGGGACTCGTCACTGAAGATGACCCGCTGACACATTCTGAGTCACCTCCCATGACAGTCTGCGTACGACACCACTGCTAGTCTTTGGTGACGGTGACGTGGGTGTTGAAGGACAGTCGTTGGTAACGGTTCTGTGGGCATGTAGTCCTGGGTGGTGCAGCCCGTCTGCCAGATGTGCTGCAGTAACAGGAGGACTCATGGAGGCATCACTGCTCGTCTGGATGGCTGTAATGGTGGGTGTTGGGTCAGTCAGGTACAGAGATGAGCCCACTAAATTTATTCTTGATGGTTGTGTTCCCTTCGGATATTTCTCACCCTGGTTATGAGGAAGCAGAGGTAGAATTGGTTTAAGGCCTTGGCTTTTCCTCACTGTTGTAACTCTGCTTTGGCTCCGTTATGGTCTTTAAATGCCATTTTCCTTTCTTCCAACCCGTTTTCCGATGAAAGCTCGGATACGTAACCATGAGAGCGAGCTGGGAAAACCAGGAGGACCACGACCTGCTCTTTCATAGGTTGACAGAGACAGCCAGTTCTCAGCCTGCGAATCAGCTGTTGTAGCGTTTTTATCGACCAGCTTAAGTATTCAACGTTAAATGTTTTCAATTCACCGTGCACAGAGCGGCATTGAGCCGCGGTCACCTGAGGGGAGATGATGCTTTAGAGCCCTTCTCTACGTCCAGCTTGGTCCCCGACAGAAGGCCCATAGGCGGGGACTCAGTGCTGCCTCGCAGAAGTTCAGATTGCTGTCCTCCCAACTAGGGCCCCTCGTTCTCCTCCTCCTCCTCCTCATCGCCCAGAACGTTCCTAGCGTCCCCATTTCACCATGTAATTAATTATGCCTCGGTCAGGACTCTCTATCGCATCTCGCCAGTAGAGCTCTGTCAGAGATATGACGAAGAAGGGAAGAGCGGAGGAGACAGACAGTCTGTAAGGAGGATAACAGAATAATGAACACAATTATCAGTTTTAAGCCCCCGCACGCTTCCTACCCTGGGACTATTCACCATAGTTCATTATCGAGCGGCATTTTTTATTTGCATTGACCTTTTGGCTCACGAGGGGGCTGAGTCTGAATGGAAGGGTCTGAGGTGAAGAGGATCTCCTAGTGCGGCCTTTGTTGGAATAACTGAGGGCCGGTGGAGAGAGAGAGGGTTAAGCAGGGAATAATGGAATAAACATGATACTAAAGACCGGGTCAGTCTGGGTTCATCTGTAAGGCTTAGACGTCTAGAAACCGTTGATTTGTAGTTCTTATATACGTGCAGTGTAGGTTCACAGTGTGCCCACATCCAAAGACCCCACAACGCTGTGTTTAGTTACTCTCCAGTCAAAAATGCGCCGAGCAAGCTCAACCCCCAGCAAAATTAGTTGGGTGTGTCTGTCCAGCCTTCCACGGTCGAGAAGACACCCGCAAACCGCTATGGAGCGGAGGAGGGATGTGTAAGCGAGCCAAAGGAGAAAGCGCAGCTGTATTTTGACACAAGTCACTTTGGGTGTTTAAGGTTGTTTAGTAACTTTCAAGGCTCCTGGCAGATTGCGGCTGCACACGAGGGCACTGAGGCTATAAACACACTTGACGGGTGTGAGTGACGGGTTCCATAGATCAATGGGAAAGAGCTGCTACAGTTGCAGGGAAATTGTCTAGTTCCATGTGGTGGAAAAAAAAAAAAACGCTCCACGCTCAGAGCAGATGTTAATGAAGTGGCTAAAAAGGAGGAGACGTGATGTGGGAGTGGGCAAAGACCATAGTGTGAAGGAAGTTAGCAGAAATGCTGCAGGTGTGTGGAAGCGTGCATACATGTCTACCAGCAGTCTACAGGGAATTCTCCACTCGAACTGTTGCCAGCATTTGCCACCAATCTAGAGCAAATCGTGCAATTTCTAACTCGTGCAGTACATGCCAAATCCCAGTCACAACTACCTTAGGACTGAAACTCTTGGTGGAATGAAGTGGCTTTAATTAAGTACAGCTCCACAAGCCCCGCATGAAGACAAGTGGCATGGGATAGTCTAAGCAGGTGTTTTGTGGTTATTGGCTTGTTTTTAAGATCAATGCTGTATCAGAGCTCGATTCTTGTTGTTATTTATTTATTTATTTTTCCCAGTTTTTGCTGCTACAATTGTGTATGAGGGTCTTGAAGAACGGATTGAGAAAATGGCCACCTGGTTAAAACGCCTGTGTTCCATAGTGACTGTCTGCCCTGTGAAAGGTGATTTTGTCGATGGGAGGTTTGTTCTGAACAGCGATATGTCGTCCCTGAGAGTTTATTCGTGAGAGGCTGGAAATATGACTTTTGTCTTAAAAACAAAAAGGCTCACATTTTTTTAGCCTGTAGACGGGAAGTACATTTGACATTATAAACGGTCTCCGAAGATAGACCTAACAACTTCATAGAGTGCGATTTGTGTTATGTGGCAGGTACACAGTCTACACGCTGTTGATACTTTTTTTCTTTTCTTTTTCTGTGTTGTATTTTTTGATCCAAGGAAAAAAGGCAATATACACACAAGCCTGGTACGATCACACTAACCGCAACGTTCCACAATCAAGGAGTGTTCGATGTCCCTAGTACTGAGCGGGGAGTATGTTCTTGTGTTACATTATAGGCTACCTGCCCCTCAGGTATCAGGATCCTTTCACGACTGTGAATGACGAACAATGATCGAGCAGCACATGATGTAGGTGTACAGGTCCAGACTGTAGCTATCTGTTTTCTGACTGTGTACGTATTACCCTGTATCTTCACTGGTCAGTGACCTACCCACAGTGACACCATCAGAACGCAGGTATGATTGTGGGTTGTTAGGAATCATTCATCAGTGTCACTTGCATGTGAGACCATCGTTGACGTTTGGTGTTGTGTGTGTGTAGGTGGCGTGGTGTGGTGTTGAGGGGAGCAGAAACAGCCGTGAATGCCTGGGACACCTACGCAGTCATTCACTGCCAGACAGAAGTTCTGTAGGAGTTTTCCAAGGACCGACCAAAAACCTGTATCCTTGTGGACACAGTCCTGTGGACCACTGATGAAGTGACTCACGAGGATAGAGACCAACATATGCATGTGCTTGCGAGCGTGGTCAGATTGGAGCTCATGTATCTCTGACTGTCCATCTACACGGTGGACTCTAGCAAAGGTAGGAGTGTCTAATAGACAGTGGACATAGTGAGTGGGGACCCAGTGGCTAAACAACTCCAAGCGAGCACTGCTGTGTCTGATCCACTCACACCAGGACACCACACACCCACTAACACACCACAACCACGGTCACAGGTACACGTGCAGTGCTGAGAATGATTCCAACCACCCAAATACATAACTGCTCTGTGGGGGTCTGCTGGGGGTCCCTGACCAATTTGAAGAACAAGGGGTATACATGTATACAGAGACAACACCACGATGGATTACAGTCTGGGACCTGTACACCTACAGAGTGTCCTGTATGGTCAGTCGGAGATGATATGATATAGAAGGAGTGGTATCTTGACCGTAGGAACTTACTTGTTTGTATGACAGCCTGAGGAAAATTGAATGTGTGACATGTGTTTTGGGTTGAGTCCATGTCTGTTATATTCTTGCGCCGAGGGTCCAGTGCGGCTATAAGTCAAAGCTAAGGCAGGACCCCGAGGAGGAGAAGAAGATGCAGTTCCAGCACGGCCGAGAGGTGAGACAGCAGCTCTATTCAGGAGTGTCAAAATGTGAATCCAAAAGCGTTTAGCGCTCTCTCAGCTAATAGGCCCCCCAAACATGCAAAACACTGGTGCTTTTCAAGCATCTAAGAGAAGATAAGCTTTGACACTCTTCCAGAGGAGCCCGAAGAAGAGCGTAAAAACCAATTTCCTGGGCTTAGTATGAGAGCAGCCCAACACGGTAACTCGCACGCACATGGGATCCACTTTTATAGGTACGAACATGCGGCCGGAGCACGTCGCTCTTGCACCACCGTATCGAGCCAATCAGTCAGGAAACGTAGCGAAAGAGCCGTGTGCTGAGGCTCACCTCTGTGTGCGGTACGCCGGACGAATGATTGGCATCATTAACACCCGCGGTTCCCTAATAGGTGTGTTTTCTCTCTAATGACCACTTTTCCTTGCCTGCCAAAGACCGAGGGCCTAATGAAATGTTGCCAATATGTGGCGCATGCTGCCTCCTTTGAGGTGATAAACGATGGCTTTTCGCACTACATGAAACGAGCGAAAATTACCGTAGTGTGTTGGCAGGCCAAGCCATTTTATCCTACAACTTCGTCTTCCTGCTGTACTTCTGCTCCTACAGTCCAGAACATCCCAACACGGAACCAGGAAACGTAAAAACAATCCTCTAACACACGTATATCGAGGATCCCAACTCAGAGCCCGAGTCGCGCGACTTCGCATCAAGTGACGATCGAAGGTCACCAACATAACCGCATAAGAGGAAGTGGAGTACGAGGCTGCGTTGAGGTTCTTGACATCGTGCGGGTTAACGCGAGTGTGCACTTCTAGGGTAAGCTGGGTTTTGCTTATCGCGCCGGTTATGTGAAGCTAGGTTCAGGCCAACTCTGTCTATTGTCCGAGAACGACATGCGCGTGTTCCACAGGAGATGTACTCCGGACATATGGGAAAGTTCTTCCTGCTGTTTGCTGAGACAAAGGGACAGACCTTTCAGTGTCTCTCCAGTCCTGATTCATTTGGCCACGCTACAGCATTCGTGTGTAATGGCCGCATCCTAAAAGCGGTTGAGAATTGGGCGTCGCGCCGCTGGCCTAATATATCTGGTGAAGGTCAAACGGTTATCACCGAGGAGCATCTGAAGTGGGTTATTTAGTTACTCTAATGTATTCATTTCTTATCTATTTATTTGATTGAGTAACCTTCACAGAACCCGTCCTGATGGAAGGCCCAACACACCGGATTCTCTACATTGTTGACCAAATGGGGTAGGACAACAGACTTGATTGGACGGTAGATGTTCTAGATTAGCCTAGGTGTAATTTTGGCGGCCCGGTCAGATTACTGAACACAACCTGATGCCCGCCCGAGAAAATCACCTAGTACTAGTCTAAACCATCTACGACCCAAACATCCACCAATCACACCGACTCATTCACCCAAAAACCATCACGGCACCACAGTGCACTTAGTTCCCAACACTGAGACTAAAACACTTACTGCTACCAGTCCACACCAGTGAGATCACTATCACCTGCTAGCGTAGGGATAACGCAGGTGTGTTCTTGGTCCTGCTCTGGATCTTTACTGTGTTGAGTATCTGCGCTCCATGCACGGTCCTAGTTATAAGTTGCAGTCTTTGTCTAAGTAGGGAACATTGGAGTTTGTAAAATACTGATTAATGGAGAGAGCGAGAGCGATTACAAAACCACCTGACCCTCACGCACAAGCCTTTCCATACCCCCAGAGTGAGTTCGGGGAGAGTGAGCAGCGGAGCAGGACATGCGTATGGAGACCATCTGCATGCCCAGTATAGAGGGAGATCCACAGTGGCCATTAGAGTCTGAAAGCGGTGCTACCACTGAGCAGCAGAGGCGGGATTTCCTCAGCGAAGGCCAGCAAGTCCATAGAGTCAGTTTCGACCATCCCAAACATCATCAAGACTGGAAGGAGTCGTGACCAGATGTGAGTTACCTGTTCACGTGATTTTAACCCCTTAAACTCCCAGCGGTAATAAACGACGCAGAGATAAGAGGAATGTACCGACATTACTTCAGCAGGGGAGGGACCTCACAAAGCATCCACCTGCCGGGTCTTTCTGATCTGTCCTGCTAACCCTCCACTGAATTTTCCTCCACTAAAAAATAAAGTTAACTCCGTTCCAACTCCAAAACGTGTCAGTCTGATCCGGAATGATGTGCTCGGATAGACAGGTTTTTGATTCCAACCAGACTTTTGGGGAAAAAAAAATAAAAAATTTCCAATTATATTTCCCCAATTCAGAATGAATGGGGTGGAAAAGAGCACCGCCCATCTACTGTTACTTGGGACTCTGGTGTTTGACCCTACCACTCGTCTGTTGACTTTTTATTCCATCCCTCGTTTCTCTCGTAGAGTTCCCATTCAAACTGCATACACCCAATTCAAACCCTATTGTCTCCTTTATCCTACAGCCACCATGAGACTAGCATGTTCCCCCACCTCGATCAAGAGCAGACCCCGAGAAACCTAAATCGCACAGCCCGAGTACCCGGACCACACACTCCTGTTGTCATTTAAAGACCGTAGCTTTGCGTTCATTCTGAGCAAACCACGGATACTAGCGCGGAGAAAGATGGGAATCATTTAAAGCTGTGATACCTTTTCCCCTAAACACTCGCCACCAGTAAGGTGTTAATGGACGTGTTCAGTACACTAACCCAGTTTACTATCATAGCAAACAAGAGCTTTTGGGATATCATCGTAACTTACCTAGGTAAGACCCTCCTAAATAACTGGAAGGCGCATGCGAAAGAAAGAAGGGTGTTTGCCGATATTTTAACCGAACAGGAATACACGCAAATGTTTCACATGCCATAGACACCTTCGGAACTAGCCAGTAACGGGCGCATGGAAAGCTGCAACAGGTGACCCTATGTTCTTCCGCGTCCTCGCCCTGCAGCCTTATCTTTAGAAACAAACAGCATGTGTGGAGCATGAAGATTTAAGGTCTATGAATATGCATCGATGTTAGCACTGCACTATATCGGAAAGTAGTAGTGCGCCATACTTAACGAGAAATACCAATGACTCCGGGAAAGCAGGCACCATGCGCTCGTCTCAGCAAGACGTCCCTGTAGCTGAACGGGTAGTAGCCGTCAATTGATAAACTGTCAAACACTGCGCTAGACGCTTGCAATGCACCGAGCAGACAAAGAGAGCACAAGAAGCCCGTCGCTAGTATCGCATCCTTCCACCGTCATGCATGTGTTCCTCTCTGCCCTGCATTTGACCATTACAATGTGACCACGACAACAGAGGAGATTTAACGCTAATGAAACCGCACACGCCAAAGCGGGATGCGGAAATTGGAGACTAATTGACTGCCATAGATCAACACCGAGACAAATGGGCAAGGTGATTAATTACGGGCCACAAGATCGAGTAACGCGTCCAACTGAACCTTGCCGTGCACATTTCTCAGTTGCCGCGTTACAGGATTCCAGGCTCTTGTGGAAGAGTCCTGTCGCGGAGCCGACCCAAATTATGGAAGGGCACTGTTCATGCCATGTATAGCCAACTTTGCTCGATCGACCGCTTTGGGTTTTTTTCGGAACCTCCCCCAACATCCACACCCCACCCAAAAACGCCTCATAAGACCGATTGACGGCCGACACGCGAACACAACACAAAATCCAAGCCGTTGACCGGTCTATAAACTATTCTGATGGTACAAAAAAGTAAGTGAGTGAGGGATCTTTTGGGTGAAATGTGAATATTCAATCAGACCAAGCTGACCGGTACTTAACAGGAAATTAAATCACATGCGGTGTTTCCACTGCCAGCGCTCCTCTGAACGAAACACCGCTAATGCTAAGTCGGGACCTGTTCAGCTAGCCTGTCTGCCAAATCAGATCTATTATGCGCTGCTTCTGCACACCAGAGAAAGCCGAAGGTGACGCTGTCTCCCCGCACACTTAGACCCAGTGCCGCAAGCTAAAACTGCGTTCCGTAGCAGTGCTTGACTCCAATCTGTAAACGTGCCGTGACCGGTCATTAATCGAGACCTCTGAGAATCAACATATAGGAGGAGCACATATGGTGGCGTAAATGCACCCTGAGAACCTGCACGGATCACAGAAGTGATGGCCACATCATCTTCCAATACACCAGCTATGTGCCTCCAGTAGGGATTAGAGGTGACGCTGCCAGTTGATGGCGGAAGCTGATCTGGAGTTGCATGTGTGGATTTGAGAAAGTCCTGAGGTATAGGCAGCTGCACAGCCGGCATTCTAGGGTAGATTACCCAAGGGATACAGCTTATACAGGTGACGGCATTAGAAAACGATGTCTGCTTCTAGTGAGGTTATGAGGAGTGTTGAGTATACCTGAAGAGGAAGCGGAGGGCTCTTGGTGAGAAGGGGACGGTAGATTTGAACACATACTGAGCTTACCGGACAGGCACACCAGGTTATGTGCCCATCCTCTTAATAGAGGGGGACACAGCATTCACATCCCGGTTATTCCCAAGATTGGACGGTATCTCACGAATTCAGCGGGCTGCCAGATGTGAATAATTGGCATGGATGGACATTCAGGAAGCATTCAGCACATCTGGACTGGCCACCAAGACCTCCGACAATTTGAATCCTCCTGGAAAAAAGTCTGTGAGACTGCCTGGAACAAAACCGGTAAAAAACGCCAGGGCAACACACAAAGATCGAGGAGACACACTGACCCAATTTCTTTGACGTGAGAGTGTAAACGAGCTGAACATGATGGGGCTACCAATCCAGAACAATTGGCCAGTACAATGGAAACACCGATCCAAGTCACGGCGGTTACTGGTGCTGTGGTGGAGGCGTTACAGGCTTGGTAGTAGGTAGTTTGGCAGAGCAGAGGACGGCCTCGGATTTTTCTGCGGAGATTATAATACCGTGTTGGAGGTATTCATGAAAACTCTGGGGTAGGGTCAGTCCAGTGTTCTGAGAACCATCCTAGCAGCCATTCTTTGTTGGATGTGTCCGTCTCCTTTTCCACAGTGCGGAGCTTCTTGAAACAAGTCTACACCCCTGTTACAGACCTCCACAGGCCATTGAGAGATGCCCCCTCACTGCAGGGACGGAGGAAATGGACAGGAGGACACCTCGTAGGGGGAGTGGAGGTTCTGAGAACCGAAGCAGGAGTGGAGCTTGATGTTCTCCTCTCTCTCTCTGAGATGAAAGCTTTAGGAGCTGTTGATCTGATTGAAACAGTGATGGTGTATCTACCAGGGCTTCCAGATCATGCCTGCCTTCTAGTTTCCTTTCCTTTTTACTCTCCTTTACTGGAAATGACAGTAATGAAGCTCCACCTCCTGATAATTTTATAAAAATGTTATATATAAAATTTATTTATTAATTTTATACTTCCTTTTTGCCAGTTTTGGCTGTGCTCAGCCCAAATCCGATTTCCGGCATCTCCAGAATGTATCCAGATTGATTTTTCAGAGTCTGGACAGTGGACGATCACTAATTTTTACAAATCGATCCAAAACCAAACTTCTAAGCGATTCCAATCAGATTTCTACAGGTCACCTTCAGCCTTAGACGCTCAGATTGATTTTAGTTTTCCTTGCGGCTATTCCCAGCATTCCAAAAACAGTGTCAAATCCAGACGGAAAACGCAGGGATTCAAGAAGAGACGCACAGAGGAGTTGATCTGACAGTGATGAGTTTGAAACTTGAGTCCGAAAGGGTCCAAGATGGGACCTCCCGGCTATCTTTGGCTTTCAAGGTATGAAAGCCACGTCCCCAGCCTACACAGTTACCACAGCAGCCCATGCAGATAGATTAGTGATGTCTGGACACACGAATCCGAACGTGAATAGCTTACAGATACGGGTCTGGACAGGCGAACAATCCATTGGCCTGCAGTACATACACATGGCCTCGACAGAAGTACTGGTTGGCCTTTTATCGGGAGTGAGTTGCATGATGGACCCAAAGAAGTGACCCACAGTTCCCTCCCCGAATCTACATACAGTTCACACAGGTCCGGGGTAAGTGTAGAATTACAGAGCCAGGAATTCACATTCAGCCGGATTTCTCCTCCTGTTGAAACATGAACAGCTCTCCGTGGGCTATTGCAGGCACCTGCGTGGTCCTAGGAGGGTTCCGCAGCGATTGTCCCTGTTTGCCTGCGTGCTGATGGGTGCGATAAGATAGATTACAATCTTGTGCCGAGGTCAAAATAAATTTCAACAGGTCACGTAGCAGTCCTGTGATGCTGGGCGGAAGGGGACTGGAGGTAAGGCGACCCCAGCACGCGCGTTATAGAGCCAGCTGCCAATTGCCAGCGCCTCCCCCCAGCATCAATGAATGATCCCCCGTAAAGTGGGAGATGCGTTAAAGGAGGAAAGGGGGAGGGAGTCTGAAGAAAGACGAGGCTAGGTTGTGTTGTCCTGGCTGACGGCCGGGAGAAATGCCGAGAGTAAGAGGTAATTGTGTGGAAATATGAAATGCGGCTAGTCACGTTACACAGGCTTAAAGAGCGGTGTTATCATTATCGACTCGCAGGGTAAAAATTACAGCGTGATTGAGCTCATTGTAAGCAAATGGAGCCAGCAGCGAAAGAAGGGAAACCAGAATAGACCTTTATCCTCCAGCCCATCTTAACAAAAAACACCGAGCCGTCCATCGTCTCCATT
>JAMWET010001935.1:0-31175 GCA_024036415.1 Prochilodus magdalenae | reverse complement strand
GTGAGAGAAAGTGTGAGAGAGAGTGTGAGAGAGAGAGAGAGAGAGAGAGAGAGAGAGAGAGAGAGAGAGAGAGTGAGGGGGAGAGAGAAAGACTGAATGAAGAGAGAGAGTGAGGGATAATAATAAATGTGTGTGTGGTAGTGTAAGTGTGTAATGGTACGGGTTGGTAGGGCATAGGTGGAGGGGGTGGGGTTTGTCTGCGGCTGTGTTCTGTCTAAGAGCGCCCTCTACTGTCTGCTCTGATATCACTCCCCATAACTAACCCAGTTCACACTGATCCACAGCACGCAGGGGATTGTGGGAGGTTCTGTATTCTGAATGTGTTTATGTTCTGTTCTCCTCTAACAGGAAGTGTCCTCTCTGAAGCACAGCATTCAGGATATGAGGATGTGGATGAGGAGCTTCTCTCAGGTAAGAGGACCATGTGTGTTAAACTCCACTACACTGAGAAATATTACACTCACCATTTAGAAATGAGAGGCTTCATTATGAACATGTTTATTATATATTAAATATTATATATAAATATTAAATCTAATGTTTGAGAGTAATTGTAATATCTGAAACACAGCACTGAATCTGTGGAGTAACTGATTACATGTGTTCAGTCATATTTAATCAGTCATATGTACTGAATTACATGTGACCACCATTTGTCTGCAGCAGCACAACACAGTTCTAAAACTAAAAGATCAGATTTAAATGAATCATAATCAAATGTGCTGCATGTATATGTGTGTTCAGTGGAGTTTTACTTCCACCCAGTGTCCAGTATTTATGAGGAAAGTGATTTACTTTAATTCAGTTCCATTTTAGTTCTTCATGTTCTCTAGTATCACTTACAGCTCTTTATTGTTTCAGAGTGAAACTCTCTTTAACAGTGAGTCTAGTGTGTCTCTCTGATTAGAGATTTGATTGATCTCTAGATCAGAAATGATTCCCTGCAGGATCTTAATGGAGTTACACACACTGAAAGTGTCTCTGAATCAGGATTTTTATTTCTCTATTTAATTAAAGTGATTCATTTCGCTCTGTTTGCAGGAAAAGTCTCTGACTGGAGTAAAGACAGAATACTATGATGATGTCACCACCAGTGGTCTGATAAGTGGGGGTCCTTTATTAATGAATCACCTGATTTTATCTTTACATTAAACCACAGTGTAAAATATGACTGCACTGTTTGTAAAGTCAGTCTGCTTTTATTTGATTCAGGTGAATCAGCAAAAGAGGACCCAGCAGAGAGCTATGATGATGTCATCACTGCTGGACAGATCTCTGATGGTGTAGCAGGTGTGTTTGTGTTTGGGGGTTTTAGTTTTTAGATTAAGTAGAGATTAAAATCATCACTAATGTTATGAAAATAGAATAATCTGATAGTCTATATGTACAATGGCTTTTTGAATCATTCTGTTACAGCGGTCATCTACACATACGTGCAGGAGGGGGTTTTAGTGCCCACAGCATATTCTCATCATAACTCCAAATCTTATTTTTATTAAATTACTGTAAACAAGTAAAACAGTCTCACATTACTGGACTGTGTCTGAAACATCTGATAAATATAACTGTATAAAATATGATTTAATATTCTTTATATTTCTCTGTGTTTTTGGTGTAGAGGACGTAGCAGAGGGTTATGATGATGTCATCACTGCTGATCAGAGCTCAGCTGTTGTAACAGGTATGACTAGTGATGTAACACTACTGTAATCTCCAACATGAACACAGTCACTGATGATACTGATGCTGATTTAATGATATTGATCTACATTCTGACAGAAGACATGACAGATAACTATGATGATGCTGTTACTGGACCAAACTCCAACATTATGCTGAGTAAGTTTTACTGAATGTAGATAAATCATTTACACTGAAGCTCCAACTCAGTAAACACATCATACTGTTAAAACTGATCTTCCTATGTTGGTGTAGTGGACACACCAGAGAACTATGATGATGTCATCACTGATGAACAGGATGTAGGAGGGGTTAAAGGTGAGTGGCTGATATTGCTGTGTATGATGCTACATTCAGATGTAGATGAATGAGGAAGGTGGAGGGAGAGATTTAAATCTGTGTACAGGAATTCTGCTGAAACATGTTTACATTATTTATGGCGTATGATAAATAAACAGTGTTACATTCTGATAGAAGATTACAGGTAAAGAAGAATTCAGCTTTATAAGTGATGTGATGTGATGAACTGAGCCGAATATGATCAGACACATGAACTAAGAAGGTATAAAGGTCCTTTTTGATTTCAGGTTGACTTTAATGAACAGCTTGATCTGAGTTTCAGTCTGCAGTACTGAACAGATGCTACATAGTGCTGTATGTACTGGGTTGGACATACGGTGTGCTATAAAATAAAGACGTGTTATTTGAGATTAATGGTCTTATTTTACAGACTATGATGACGTGGAGGAGGAGGAGCCTCAGACAGAGATGAATCATGTGACCGAGAAACCACAGCCAGTGTCTTTCCTCAGGAAATTACAGACGAACCTCTTCAAACGCAGGAAATGACTTTATTATAGATCACAAATCTAAATGTTTATGTAAACAACTTACAGTTACAGATGAAATGTTTAACTCTTTCTTTGAGCTTTACCAGCTTTTACCAGCATTTACTGGCCTATCAACTTATTCCATCAAAACTATCATCCTTACTTTGATCACAGTTTATGAATTTTTTTATTTCATTTTTTAATTATAAACGGTTCTTTGAAAAAGAGGAGATTTTCTGTGAGAATAAAAGATTTTTAGAGAAAAATTTTGAAACTTTATACAAAAAGTATGTTGACATTTTTAAGATTTTAGAAAAATGTTTAATACATATAAAAAGTACAAAAAAGCAGGTCTTAATAAAATTACACAGTGCTGTTGATTTTTGGCATTAATAAAAAAGTTTCTACATAAGTATGAAACTTTTATAAGAGGAGCAGCAACACCTATGGTGTAAGACACAGAGATCTTTATTATACTGGGTTAAATTACAGAAATAATCACAAAGATGAAAGTGATGAAACAGACTAAACCAGTTTGATGTATAAAGAATTATTAGTGTGGAGAATTATTTTTAAACTGAACACCATGATGGTGAAATTAAAACCTGCAGATTCTTATTGAAGAAAATTAACTTGGTGCCCAGGCTGGAAAAGGCTAATCATAGCTGTGTGCTGCCCCCAGTGGTTTAAAACAGCAGTACAACTCACTGCAGTCTCTCTGTAGAGGTGGTGTTAAAAGCTGCAGCACTGTGAACCACAGAATAATGTCCCAGTCTATCAACCCCACCCTCCATCAGGGTACTGAACTGTAGGAGCTCAGTGCTGCTGTAGCTGATGTTTCTTCTGTTCAGACTGAACCGGGCTCTGCTGCTGGCATCAGTGCTACACTCCACTCAGATACTTTCCTGTGTAACCATGTGTCCTGATTAGGATTATATTAATAAAGTTCCAGATTAAAACTGTATTTCTCAGTAACACTAGTTGTAGTATAGGCGTTACAGGCTAAATGTCTGAAATACACTGGGTTTGTCAGTTTGCCTAATATAAAACACAGCTGGTGGAGAGACCTACAGTATCTCACATTTTAGAAAATATTTTATTATATCTGTTCATGGGACAACACTGAAGATATGACACTTTGATACAATGTAAGGTAGTCAGTGTACAGCTTGTATAACAGTGTAAGTTTACTGTGCCCTCAAAATAACTCAACACACAGCCAATAATCTCTAAAAGGCTGGCAACAGAAGTGAGTGGACCTCTAAGTGTAAATGGTCAAATTGTGCCCAAAGTGTTAATATTTTGTGTGGCCATCATTATTTCCACTGGAATCCTCCATCCTCCTCTCCTCCATGACATCATAACTGAGCTGGTGGATGTTAGAGACCTTGCACTCCTCCACTTTCCATTTGAGGATGCCCCACAGATGCTCAGTAGGGTTTAGGTCAGGTGACATGCTTGGCCAGTTCAGCACCTTTACCCTGAGTTTCTTTAGCAAGCCAGTGGTCGTCTTGCAGGTGTGTGTTTGGGGTCGTTATCATGTTGGAATATTGCCCTGCGGCCCAGTTTCTGAAGGGAGGTGGATCATGCTCTGCTTCAGTATGTTACAGTACATGTTGGCATTCATGGTTCCCTCAATGAACTGTAGCTCCCCACAGCCAGCAGCACTCATGCAGCCTCAAACCATGACACTCCCACCACCATGCTTGACTGTAGGCAAAACATATTCTTTGTACTCCTCACCTGGTTGCCACCACACACGCTTGACACCACCTGAACCAAATAAGATTATCTTGGTCCCATCAGAGCCCAGGACAGGTTTCTAGTAGTCCATGTCCTTAGTCTGCTTTTCTTTTTTTTAAACTCTGCAGCAATGCTGGCAGCACTCCTACGTCTATTATAGAAAGACAGTCTCTGGATATGATGCTGAGCAAGTGCACTCAGCTTCTTTGGTCGACAATGGCGAGGCCTGTTCTGAGTGGAACCTGTCCTGTTAAACCGCTGTATGGTCTTGGTCACTGTGCTGCAGCTCAGTTTCAGAGTGTTGGCAATCTTCTTATAGCCTGGGCCAACTTTAGGTAGAGAAACAATTCTTTTTTATTACACAGTGATAAACTCCATCTTTATGGTATGACTATAAAAAGATCACCATAATCTAAAAGCTAAAGCTCCGCACTAAATGCAATCCCAAGTCTTTATCAGGTGTTTAAAGGGCTGTGGGTGAAGCGATGATAAGTACTCAGACAATCTAACGGTGTGACACTGAAATGACTAACTGGTTCTAGATATTAAACTGATGAAACTGAACATTGTAAAATCCTCAGAGTTATGTGTAGCAACAGGGTGTATGTTGTGCTGGACCAGACACAGCAGTGCTGAGAGTAGTCCACCAACCAGCAACATCCAGCCAGCAGTGTCCTGTGGGCAGCTTCTTGTGAAGGACTAGAGGATAACTAACACAAACTGTGCAGCGGCAGGTGAGCTATTGTCTCTGACTTTATACAAGGTGAAGCAGCAACTTGGAAGTGACTTTAAGCTATGACGTCACCACTTGGGAGATGCATTTAGGGGAAGCTTTAGCTTTTAGAATATGGATTATTTTTATTATTATTATCTTACCACTTTGTACTTCAAGACTTAACACGTGTAGCGTTAAGTCAAATCAATCCAACATGAAAGGATGAAGAAACAGAAGGACAGTGCTTGCTGATCTCTTGTCAGTCACATTGAAGGTTCTGCTCCCGATTAAAGTCTGTTTAAGGTCAAGTAGCCAGGAACTGTTACCTCAACAATGGCTGAAGTTCTTGGCAAGCAACGATAACATTGATCAAATGAATAAACCACAGTCAACAACAACAAATAAAAGAAGTGATATAAATGGAAACAAATGAAGAGTTAACACTAGCGTTGCTTACCATCACTGAAGATGCTGTTGGCGAGTAAAGGCATGAGGTTTAATACCAAACTCACAACATGTCTTCTAGACTGGTAAGAACTGAGGAGGAGAGCTTCGTGTGAGAGGTGGAGAGACCTGAGAGAGTCTTTACTGGTGATATGCTGAACCCGACAGTTAGCACCATCCTAAAATTTGCTCCTGTTCCGGCTAAATATATCTCTTTTAGTGTTCAGTGTTTCCACTCTGCTTTTATTACAGCTTCTATACATTTTGGCAGTTTCCTTTTATTTTTTCAAGGACACCTGTGGGGATATTTTTCCACCCTTCCAAAGTTCAGTCTTAAGAGTTGGTTGAATGTAAGTCAGATAAATGGGGGGGGGGTGAGCTTTGTCTTTTGCAAAGTACAGTATATAATCAGTCTGTTTTAGCATAAACTTATGTTATGTCATCACACACATCCTAATATTGCAGAGTGATGATGGGTGACCTTGGGTCAGCAGGGAAGGTGCTTAAATTGAACTTGGTCAGTCATTCACAAACTTGAAGCTACGACGTCACCACATTTGCCCGGGTCATGTGTTTTTCTCTATGTGTAACCCCAACCAGTGAAGCTGAAGCTGTGCTGCATCCCTGGGTGGAGGTAAGACATTCATTTCAGTTTCTAGTTTAACATCATTCACGTGTAATACTGGTTTTACTTACACATGTAAACATGTACTGCACATACTAGTTAATAGTTAATGTCAGATAGCTGTTGCTCTGCTAGCTAGGTAAGCTATCTGGCTACTCTAACAGTAAGTCTGAGTTACTCGTTTAATGCCCTTTCACACTGTGAAACTTTATTTAGAACAACTACTTCCAACATTTTTTCATTTATCTGAAGTAATAAAGGTTTGAAGTTGGGTCTTTTAGCTGGAGCACCTAGCTAGTTAGCATAGCTACAGTTACGCAGCTCCAGGAAAACCATACCTAATGCTTCCTTCAGGATATCTTATAGACTAGCTGTGTTCACCAGCAGCAGCATGTTTTACATTCTTCTGCAATTCTTCTGGAATCAATATTTTAGCTCTAATGATACAGTAAGTTAGTTAGCGTATTATACAGTTCCAGGAACATCATGCAGTCTTCACCAGTGGACATCATATGGCAGTGTTGTCCCTCATATAAATTAATAACAAACTGTTATTCCCTCCACCCTTTCAATACTGGCTTTACTAGCCCTCATCCACTTGACTGTTCCATTTCCCCAGTGCCATATTTTATATGTTAACTCAAGTTAGGGGTGTTTGTTGAGCCCTTTTAGGAATGAGGGATCGAGTGAACACTAGTGTTGACTTCAGTAGTAAAAGTTGCTCAGGAATCTTTGCGATCCTTTACAAATATGAATGTAACAGAGGACAAAGCTGTTAGTTGTAATAAACCAAAATATATATTAATAAACTACAGTGCATTATATTTCAATTCATTGGGCTTTAAGCTACAAACTACTTCATTTGTGTTTTTCTGATTTCTTGTTACAGTTCTGTTTCCAGGAGCAAACATGGAGAAAAATCCTGGAATTCTCTGGCTGAATTGGCCAGCAGCTGAGGTGGGACACAGACCAGCCACCTTTTCTGATACTGACTTAATATTATAGATATTAATATTATTATTAATATTATAGATTATATTTAATATTGTAGTTTTCCATTCTGTTTTCAAATTGAATAAAGGAGAGAATCCAAAAAACCAACACATCATTAACATATGTATGTATATATATATATATATACCAAACACTAAATAGTTAAAGAACGTATATACTGTTATTAAAATGAAGTGAGATTGTAAGTATATCTGCTTTAGTGCTGTTATTTATGAAGTTACATTTTCACTGATCACATTCACTGAATAACTCATATCACATGCTGGTACTGTTGTTCCAGTGGTGGTGGATGTGACATCACAGTTCTGCTAAGCAACTCCAGAATGCTCAGTTTGGAATTCTGTTTGGGGAAAACATTTCTGATCAGCTAAAGACGCTCACGACTTTACTCTGCTTTCCTGTTTTCTATTTCTCTGATTTACTGTTTTCTCCTTTTACTGTTTTCAGAATGACCTTCTACAGGCTGGTCGAGGTCTCCACTGAGCGGGTGTACCTCCTCCCCAATGGAGATCTCTACATCGACCGGCGGCCTGTGATCATCCCTCCCGGTACAAACCCCGCTAGAAACTGTAACTCTGTACTGAAACAGAGGAGCTCATCTCCATTTCCATGTGCTGTCGCTTCCAAACGCTTTAGAGTGGATCTAGTAAAGGCTTTAGGCGGTGCTAGAAGTGGGAATAAAGAAGTGCCGGTTCTCTCCTTACTCACACGTTAGCGGGCCTATCCGCCATATCAGCAGATCGGTTAGTGACGTCACACTCCTAATGTCTATAGTGGATTACAGATACTCGGAGAATCGCTGATAAATGTGAGATATGTGAAATATCTTGTGTTTAATCTGAGCTAAAAGTTCAGAACCGTGCTGGTGTCTGTGCTGTTCGGCGCTGATACGGTGAATATTCGCGGCCGTACAACGTTTTTTGAGCGTCTTCGCTTCCCGTAGGTTCAGTAGGCTATGGCTCGCCGGCGGTTGTGTTGAGTGACTGCGCTCCCGGACCCACCCAGACCGACCACCAGCTGATCCAGTAGGATGGAGGGAGCATATCTGAATTAGCTGAACTGGTAGTGATGCTGAAACTGATCTGTTTTCTGGGAGCGCAGAAAGTCAATCAAACGCTTTCCACCAAACTCCGCCCTTATCAGTCCACCAATCGCTGCAGAGCAACCGCTGCAGTCTTCAGCCCGGTATCCGCCCGGTGTTTGAAATTCAAGTAGCGGCTACAGAATGAAACTTTGGCTGATCAGACTCAGCTTTTTAGGTGTACTGTGTTCCTGGCTCTGTACAGATCAGCTGTCTGTTTAACTGGCTAGTTACGGCGTCTATGTTGAGTTTGTGTTTAAATATCAGTTTCATCATTTAAATGTACTTTGAGCTGTGTAACTCTGCAGACCGTTTACATGGACACAAAGCTCCATAACACACTACATGAAAACCATTACTGTGGTCATGTGATGTGGGAGTGTAAACAGCAGATCAGATTTCTTAGACTGCATTAAGGCCTAGAAACCCGCCTGAGATTAAAGAGAGCTGGATTTTAGCTGACCAAGCAGTGACTTACAGAGTATGTGTTACTTGGTACTGTGGTGTGTGCAGGTCTGCCCCACTCCCTTGTTGACCCACCGGTGTGTTTGGGACCCTACGACGCAGTGGTCACCGGAGAAGGAGACCTTATCTTCTCTGAGGAGATCCTTGACCTTCTGGAGGCAGTTCCAGGGATCCTCAGTCTGGCTCAGGAGATGGGGTTTTCAGTTTGAGGAGCTGGTGTATATTTGTAGAAATGTTTATATGTAAAATATTGTACAGTAATTAAAACCACCACATCTTAAGATTGGTGATAAGTTTCCTTTATGGTTTTTATATTTATATAAGTTTCCTTTATGATTTTACAGATTTATATAAGTTTCCTTTATGTTTTTTTTAGATTTATATAAGTTTCCTTTATGTTTTTTATATTTATATAAGTTTCCTTTATGATTTTTTAGATTTATATAAGTTTCCTTTATGTTTTTTTTATATTTATATAAGTTTTCTTTATGATTTTTTAGATTTATATAAGTTTCTTTTTTTGTTCTTCTCATTATTAACATATTTATCATTTGTTATAGTAGTTCTACAATGGTGCTCGTACTAACAGGAGGATTCATGGAGGGCATCTCTGCTCGCTGAATGGGCTGTTGGGTCAAAAAGGTACAGGGGTAAGGCCCATCCTTGCTTACGTCACACGTGCAGCATGTCTTACGATGTCAAACCCACCCACCGAGTTTCATACCTGTGGGTTGATTCCTTTTGGGTGCAGCTGTTCTTTTGAAGGTGAGTGTATAATAGGGAGTAAACAGTAACTGTGGAAGATTTGACCAGAGACATGCAGTCTTACACTTACACTGCATAGAACTGCATGTGTTGTTATTGCTGTGTATGGAAATTAACACTTTCATTATTGCAGCATTCTCTGTGGAAAGGATAGTGTGCTCATAGACACTGTGGAGACGAACTTGCTAAACAAAGAGGAACAAAGAGGAGAGGAAGGCAGGAGAGTCATTTTGAGGACATTCAATTTGGCAGAACATTCAAAAGTTACTGTAACCCCAAACAGCAGAGCTCATATGGTCAGACTGAGACGGCTCTTCACGAGTTCTCACAGTAAGTCTTTGATGTTTTCATGGCTGTTTAGCTGTTTGTGTGTGTTAACCTCCTCTGGCCCAGGCTTGTTTAGCTGCCTCTCCTTTCCTTCCTGACTCAGGACCTTTTGATCTTATTTTGCTCCGCAGTTTTACTAGCCTTGAAGGCCAGTCTGTACCTCACCCACTCAGACGTCTAGCTCTTACTCAGTTATACAGTTTTGTATCTACAGCAGAGTTACGTCAACATAAGGGCTGCAGAACCATCTAGGAGCAGCCGCACACTCTACCATACACTCCTGAGCACAGAATCAGAATCAGAGTGCAGCTGAATCGGATTTGAGATGATTCTCAGGTGTTGTATTGATCTGGAATGCATCTTTGAGGGAATACATCCACAGGTCTGACCACTATGAGAACTCTATGCCATGAGTCTGAACTGTGGCTGTCAAAAAGACAATACAGGATAAACACTGCAGATCAGACAAAGAAGCTGCTGATGTTCTCACAACAACGGACTGACCACCCCAGATTTCAGACCTGATCATCACTGAATGGGTTTGGGATTATCTGGATCATGAGAAGCCAAAAATGCAACCGACTTCTACAACTCAGCTGTTTCTGACTCTTGGCTCCTATCTGGAAGGGTTCTACAGGAGTCTGTTTGGGTGTCCAGCCTTCTGAATGACTGGTTCATGATTCTTTGTATTGTATCCATCCATCTTGTCCTCTTCCTTTTTTACCTGCACCTCTTCCAAACATACTGATCTTTTCTAATGAACAGGTTCTCCTCATGATATGTCCAAATTCAGAGAGCTTTAGTTTTGCTGTATGGACTCTGAGTGAGAGGTAAGTTGTGATTTGTCGGGATCCATTCGGATGTGTGAATACAGATCTGCAGACCTGGCAGTCAGGGCTGGATGTTAGGGAAACTGTTAGCCTAACCAACCAGTTTGATTCCCTGAACCAACAGGATACGATTTAAGTGCCCTTGAGCAAAGCACCTAACCCCAGACAGCTCCCCGGGTGTTGTGGATAGGGTTGCCCAGCACTCTGGTCAAATGTACTGACTGCCCCCTAGTGTGTGTTACTAGTGTGTGTGTATGTGGGTGTTTCACTGCACAGAACCGTTCATGTGTAAATGGTTCTAAATTCTAATTCTTAAAGCTCATTTTAGTTTGGAGATTATGAAACATGTTAATATTGATACCAGATTTGTGTTTTACAGGTGAATGATGTGAACGTTGAGAATATGAGTAATGACGATGCTGTGAGGATTCTACAGGAAGCTGTCTCTAAGCCTGGGTAAGCACTGACACTGTATCTGATCAGCTGTAACATCTGCTAAACTCTGGACACACTTAGATCATGATGCTGACTGCTGCTGAATGCCTTTTCCCCAGACCAATGAGTCTCACTGTGGCCAAGTGTTGGGACCCCTCACTGTGAAGTTACTTCACCATCTCCAGAGGTACTGCATATCATACACTAATGCTTCAGTAGTGTCATCATCATTATTAGGCCGGGATCAGCTACTGCCCACAAACAGTGCCATCTACTCAATAGTGATGTGATGTGTGGGGTAAGAGGCATTGCCACTAGTCTTACAAGGGTATCTAAGTATGACATCATATTAATGTGAGTATATTAATGGCGTTACTTTTGGCTCTTCCTCTGCTGAGCCTGTAAGACCCATTGACCCTGCTGCTTGGATCTGTCACACTACAGCGCTGACTGGAACGTATCCACACTACGGTTTGCTTTAAGAACTCATTTCCTTTCTAAAGGACGTGTTTGGTAGGACACTGACCAGCTGCATGTTTCCTTATAAAGAGTGGTGAACTGGTTCTGTGTAACAGGATTTAGTGCCGAACACTGAATATTACATTTCTATAATGTTTCTGTTTGAATATAGATCTGCCTGTTTTCAGTTCCAGCTGATCAGATGATGAAAATTACTGTGTACATATTGTGTATTAAGATATTACTATATTTTGGACTGGTGGCCAGTGCTGGGTGTTTCCTGCCTTCCATCTGATGTGAGTGTTGGGATAAGCTCAGATGTTTTTATATTTTTCAGGTGCTGATGTGGTGGACTGGCTGTTTTCTCGAGTGGAGGGCTTTAAGGACCACCGTGATGCCAGGAAATACGCCAGCAGTGCTGAAACACGGCTACCTGAGACACAGTGTCAATAAGATCAGCTTCTTTGAGCAGTGCTGCTACACTTTTGGAATCTTGTGCCAAAGTACATCACGTCTGTGTGTCTATGTAGTGTATCTATATGGGAATGGTTTAATCAGAGAAGCTAATGTTGCTCAGAACATTTGAAAAAACAGCCCCCAGTTCACATGATGCAAATAACTTCATGCTAATTGATGTTTATTGACTTCCATTCACTGTTAGCCACATTAGCATGTTTATAGTTAAGCTATTCAGTCCAGGTTTATTCACCTGGGTTTACTGTTCTATTCTAAACAGTGAGGGTGAGTGTTCATCCTTAACTCACTCATCTGTCAGTCAGAAGCCTCTGTTTAAAACACTATTCACTTTTCACCTCCACACATGGCATCTCTACATCTCAAGAAGGGTTTGTGGTAGGGGTATTGAGGAAGCTTCAAACCCATAAGCTTTCCACAGCGGCAGTGCTGGCAGCAAAGTGAAGGTGAGAAAGTGTTTGCTGGAGTGTTTATTAGGAAAGAGAAAGTGAAAGAGAAAAGAATGGAAACAAACATCATAATTTACATACTAAGTGAACAGTTTGTGAAAATCGTCATTATCAAGTCATTATTTTCTTTTAAAGGATTCAACCTGCGCTCATGTTTTACTGCTTTCAGGTGCTGACGTTTCACGCTCTCTTCCTTCCTCCCCCACCACCAGTTTGACCCCGGTCCTGTTGTCCAGGGAGTAGACTCCGCCCCTGCCATCCATAGCCGGCAGAATGTGCCAGGGTCCAAACGCTTCCAGACCTGGGCCCAGGACGGGGCCTACGCCAAAGACTCCTTAGTTGTTTAAAAATTGTTATTCTTGAAACAGTACACCTTATAGAAGATTAAATATCGTTTTCCCTCACTGTACTTTTGTGTCTCTCTGGCAGAAACTCAGTGTTTATTACTGAGCTGTTTTTTATGAGCAGGTTTGCTACATCATCATCCATGAGATTCAGTTTATAATAATAAAATTACACTACCAGTCAAAAGTTTAGACACACTCAGCTAAATGGATGTAGTTGGTTATCTTAAAGACTCTACACAGCGTTTCAAATTATTATGAAAATTGAACTTAACTCTCATAAAGATTTAATTTCATGTTTTTCAATTAAACTCATGGATCATATTGTGTCTCAGGGCTCTTTGGATCACTGAAATCTCAAACACCTGTTATAATTAGTTTGCCAGGTCAGCCCAATAAAAAGTACACTACTTGAGAAGGACGCTCCACATTGTTAAGCAGGCCACGGGTTTCTAGCAATATGGGAAAGATTAAGATTAATCTTCAGATTAAGAGAGCAGCTGCTACGCCATTACAAAGCAGAAAGCAGGTATTTGAAGCTGCTGGCGCCTCTGGAGTCCTGTAGGATCCTCCGGAGGATTGCAGTTGTGCATAAACCTACAATTCAGCCACCCCTAACCAGTGCTCACAAGCAGAAACGGGGGCAGTGGGTTCAGACAAACAGTCTCGTTCACTGATAAGTGCCATGCAACCCTGGATGGTCCAGAAGGGTGGAGTACTGGATAGTTGATGTCAGCGAAGAAGTGGTGGAGTCATGTTTTGGGCTGGAATCTTGGGAAGAGAGCTGGTAGGCCCCTTTAGGGTCCCATGGTACAGAAAGCAGAACCGTGCTTTTCATAGTAAAATCATAGTAAAAATCTCATGCTCCAAAGAATACCTCTCTGTCATTGGCTACTAAAGACATACAAGGAGAGAAAGTCATGGTGTGGCCACCGTTCTCCCCTGACTTCAACCCAATTGAGAACCTTTGGAGAATCCTCAAGCAAAAGATTTATGAAAGATCAGGAGTGGGAGGCAGTTCACATCAAAACACCAGTTGTAGGAGGCTATTCTGACATCCTACCAGTCTGTCGTTGTGGGTGATCAGTTTCAGCACCCTGGACAGTGACTTTTTCAGCATTTCACATCTACTGCTGCTGTTTCCCCTCCTCGCCCACAGAGGTCGCCCTCACCTGAATTGTAGGTTGTGTGTTCACACCTGCTTTTTTTTTATCAGCAGCCATTATGTGTATTTAAGACTCCAGTTTTCTGCATGTCTTTGTGAGGTCTTGTATTGGGATGCTCTGTAATTCTGAGCATTTATATTCATGTTTTCCTGCTCTGGTTATAATCTCGTTATAATCTCTGGTTATAATCTCTGGTTATAATTCCTTGCTTTGGTTTGTGGTTTCTGAGTTTGGACTGTGTCTTTGTCACTCTGATAATGGTTTTCAGGAGGATCATCAGGTTTTGACCAGGCTTGTTTAGACCTTTAGATTTATCTTATAAATCTGCATTTGACTCCTAACTCTGGTTGTGGATCCCTCAGTGACACTGTGCTTTAAATGTCCTTATAAATCTGATCAATTTTAATATAAATATTTAATTCCTATCAGTTTCCTCTAATTATTACCTACAGGACCATCTTAGAGGGCAGGAGGGGTCAAAACTCAGGAAGAACGATCATTAGATAATAAAGACAAGCAGAACTTTTAAATGCTCCACTGAAGAGATTCTTTCTTCTCCCCTCTCCATCACTCGTTCTTCTGATATTTAAAAAACTGAGCGGGAGCACACACTTTAAATACAGGCTCCCAAAAGGTCCCTCTCTCAGACCTCTACCGTCTGCTGACATGACTTTTCATACTAACACAAACTAAAACAAACAATCTTCCAGGAATCAGATGTGTTATTTATGGATCATAATTACTTTTAAAGAGCTCATTTTACAGAGGTGTAGACAGAACCTGCAGATTGTAGAGGTGGTGAAACATGATGGTCTGACTGTGATTCTTCAATAGACCACTAACACGCTTCCAGGTTTTCCCGGCTCCTCTGCTCCTCCAGATTCAACTTCCCAAAGGGCATCACTCGATGACATCACTCCCACATGTCCACAGTCGCCCAATCAGGTCCGCTCTAGGTCTCCTGAGTATTAGCCCAACTGTTTCCAATTCACTACCTGCATTTAGGCTTCACCCAAACACTGCTTTGTAAAGTTTTGCCAAACCCTTCGTTGGAATTCTGAGCCGTCTGTCTTTTTTATCTATCTCTTTCTCTAGTTCTTGACAAAAAACTTCACCACCAGTGTGATGTCAGAGCTAACAGATTTACATCAAGCGGTGAGTAACCAAAGCCGTCTTCTTGGCCATCATAATCAGCTCTTCGATTCCCTCACCAGCTCCGTGGGCAGTTTAGCTAAGCAACAAACCCAGCAGCATGTTCAGCTTTCACAGATTTCCGCTAATCTGTGCGATATTTCTGCACAGATTGCACAGAATATTTCAACTTCTGCTGAATCTGAACCAGCCGCTCCATCTCTCTCATCGGCTGGTTCGAGTTAGCAAGCTGGACAAGTTTGGTGGAGCCCCAAATTAATGTCACAGTTTCTCACTCCAGTGCTCTATTTACTTCAGGGTCAGACAGGGGTCCCGTTATGTTGAGTGAGGAAATCCCAGCATAGAATCACAGGGTGGCTTGAGTTGCGAACCACATGAAAAACATGGGTTAAGGAAATATCACCAAGGCGCACTGGGCTTGTAACACATCCCATCATGTCTAATGAATGCCCAGGCACTGAAGAGGCCAGCACAAACGATTTACTAAGAGGCTGAGAGGCCAGGGCAGGGATAGTTTACCAACAGTAATCTGTAACAAAGGACAAACCAGACCCAGTGTCTATAAGGGCATGCTGTTGAGAGCCAGAGAGAATGATTCTAATGAAAGGGGCAGACGTGTCACTCTTAGGGTTAACCGGATGGGACGGGACCGTCTTGAGTGGGAAAAGCTGACATTTGGTCCGCAATGCCAGCTTCTAATAGTTTCCCTGATTATTGGCAATGGTAGGAGTTTCAGCATCATGTGGTGTAGAAAAATGGACATGGTGTGAAGAGGAAGAGTGAGGAACGTGATCAGGCCCATTGTGTCGTGTTAAAGGTTGGGAAGAATATGAGTGATGTGTTCATGTAATCTGTGAGGCAGGAGATGGTGAGCGAGTACTACGGGGCCTAGAAGTGTGGGAGGAGTAATGACTGGTATGTGAATAGCGTTCCTGGGAAGGGGAACGGGCAGAGTACCTGTCACGGCGGCGCCGTGGAGGAGAACAGTCATCATGGTAGTCAGAGTGCTGGTGAGGTGTGTCGTGGCGACGAGAGTGCTGACGTCTTCGAAGTGGCGTAGAGACGTCATCGTAGTAGGTGTGATGTCGGTCCTCCGCGTAGTAAGTCCAGTCCGACGCCAGAGGCCGATGCGGTGAGAAGGCATCACAAAGAGGCCGTCGTCCACTGACAGGGATGTGAGAAGAAGTGACGCAGCAGTCCACGCAACCATGATAATGATCATCATCTTGCACTGTGCTTTGTCCTCTTGGGTAGTTATGGATGTCCGTTGCACATATTGGACGCATGGGGTGAGACCCACTATGAAACTTGCTGTGTGAGTCTATCCAGTCTACTCTCTGTGTGCTTCAGGTGCGTTTATTTTAAATCATTCAGTTCAGTTTTGAGATCAGCAATAGCAGCAGTCAATTCAGAAATGGGAGACTGTAAGCTGGCACCCAGCTGGGGTGTAACAGTCACTGGCATAATAGGTGTGTGTGCTGCCACCGTCAGGGCTAACTGAGCTCGTTCACACTGCGTCGCCACTTTTAACGCAGCATCTAAAGTAACAGCCCCGTGTTCATGAATGTTGAGCTGCAGCGAAGGGTCCAAACCAGTTACAAAACGTCGGAAAATCTCGCAGCTCTGCGCCTCTACACCATACTGTGGGAAAGCTTTAGCCACTAAGTTAGTGAGATCAGCAGCATAAACTTCTAGAGGCTCCTGCGGCTTACGAGGGCGGGCAGTAAGGTGTGTCTAGAAAGTAGCCAAAAAGGAGGTTCGCCCAAAAACTGCGCTTAAACGAGCCTTAGCCTGCTCGTCATTCGCTTTTACTAGCGCAGGCAAACTCTGTCAGTACGCAAATGCCACTCAGTCTAGCAGCTAGAAGTTTCGGTTTGTCTACCTGTGCGGTCGAAACATCAAGAGCCACTTCAAAACGCTGGACCCACGAACTAAAAGGCTCCACACCCTCGCCAGTAAACGGAGCGGGGAGTTCGACCCTAAATGGAACCAGTGGCTGCGCTACACTCGCGGAAGCTGCTGTGCGCAGTCTGAAGGGGCTGCTTGCTCTTCGTCCGCCATTTCACATGAACTTCGAAAAGTATAAAAGAGTCCAAACTGTACGGTTTATCGTCCGAGTCTCCACGAAACATCCAAAAATAAGGAGACTACCAGAACTATCGCCGACCGCCGCTGCCACCAGTGTAAAGTGGATAAGTCGTTGGTCCGACTCGGACTTGGGCTATGGGTTGGTCGAGTTGGCGATGGGTAGTGTGGCTGAAACGAGGAATGAAGGGAAGAGACTCGAGCATGAACTCCACTCTTTAATGCCAGTGCTGTTCTCCAGCTACTCAAACATCTGCCTCTCCACATGCTCCGCCATATTAGATTTTTTTTTTCTTCCGCGCTCTCCTCTCGCGCGCTCATTCACTCCGCCTACCGTTCTTCGTCATCAACAACTTTAAACAACCATTTATAGGAATTAGTTTTCACATCATCATTAATTACTGCTTTTACAATAACATTATAGCTGAAGTGAGCCCTGATAGGAACAAGCATGCTAACGCCGTGAACTGTGAAACTGTTAAATACATAAATAAATGAATGAATGAATGAATGAATGAATGAATGAATGAATGAATGAATGAAGTAGTTGGCTACGCTAGCTCTAGCTACATGAATGCGCCGCGTCGACCTGATAGCAGCACCGCGGCTGAAGTGTGAGCTCTGTGACGGATGACTTGTTTACAAGACGGCCAGGCGAAGAAATTTCATATAGACTAGATTCTTTATAATTTATATATAAATAAATCCATCATGTTGATCAACTTCTTCTCATCCATCACCCACACGGGAGCTGCTTGTGAGACGTCGACGTTATACCGAGCTGAGTCGACCTCCTCCAAGTGAATAGTTTCTTTCTCTTATTAAAAATTTAGATTCTCAACATACTCACAATTTGAAGTAACACCGATTTCAATCCACAGCTTTGGGATGCAGCAGCCATGAGCAGGGGTTCTTCACACAACGTGCACAACTATGCTGCCGTTTTAAACAGGCCCCGCCCCTCCCTCTCACAAACTTAGCATTATCTTAGCTTAACATGATCATTGCGTTGCATATTTCAGCCCAATATTGCTAACAACTACTTTAATTCAGTAATGACTATTTTTTACAAAACATGAAAGAATAACTAATGACTACTCAAACAATTTATAAAAATTCGGGTTTACAGTGTGTGTAAGTGTATGTAGGCCACACCAATGTTCAGACTCTCTTTTCTGTGTGGATAATTCCAGCTTCTGCCATTCCAGGAGTAATGAGTATGTGGGTGTTGGCCTTCCTCTTCATTGTCCACAAAGTGGTATTCCATTGTGGACATTAGTTTAGAAGGGTCTTGATCCTAAACAGTTGGGGGCCATATGACCACAGAGTTGCTTCACACTTCCGCGTGATCAGATTTGCTGATAGAGGCAAAAAGAAAGGGGAAGAGAAACAAAGAAAGGGGATCTTTGGAAAAGTTCAAGGTCAAAAACATTGTCTGTTGATGTTTTTAGATTGTGACCCTGCAGTTATTACTCCAGCTATAAATCCTGATCTCTCCCCAGAAACAGCAGAGCACAGCTCTCAGTTTACTGATGAACACTGTTGTTTTTAATGATGTGTTCACTGGTACTGTTTATTACAGGGTTTTTCACATTGCAGCATTTACCATTAAAATAATCTAAACAACATCTGTAAATAAGTGAACAGACTTTAACATTCATTTTGATAATAACCTAGACCCTTTAAAAATAGTGTTTGAGGCTATCATTGATGCCATGGGCTATATGCAAAACATGATAGGACCTACTCACCGCTGTAACCATACCTTAGATTTGGTATTATCGCAAGGAAACTTAGACATAGACAAACTTAGACTCTCAGAGTGACTGCATCTCGGATCATTACTTAATAATATATGAAATCGTTCTAGACTATAATGTGTACATGCCGCCCCACTACCGATATAAAGGAAATATCACTGCACCTACTATAGATGCCCTTATAAATAGGCTACCAGATCTATCAGACGTCCCTGCCCCACTGAGCCTCGATGAACTGAAATCCTGCAGTCCACTCTTCAGTCAACTCTCAATAGTGTGGCTCCGATGAAGAGGAAAAATGTTAGAAGCAAAACTCTCGCGCCGTGGCACAACTATCATACTCGCACACTCAATCAAAAAGCTCGTAGTCTGGAACGTAAATGGCATATAACAAAATTAGACTGCTTCCAAAGTGAGTGGAAAAACAATGTCTTAATATAAACCTGCCCCAAACACAGCTAAAGCTGACCACTTCTCATCACAAGATAGAACATACTAGAACACAAACCCAAAATACTGTAAATCTAATGACGCAGTATGACACGTGTCCTGTCAGCCCAGCAGGCGAACTGCTATCCTTTAACCCCATCACCCAGGATGAATTACCTAAGCTAATTAGCTCCTCCAAATCCTGTACTTGTATCCTAGACCCAATACCGACAAAACTACTCAAACAGATCATCCCTTGCGTGGTTAAACCTCTGCTCTCGATCATTAACTCGTCCCTCAGTCTTGGACATTTACCGAGATCTTTAAAACTCACAGTAGTTAAAGCCCTAATTAAAAAACCTGAGCTCGATCCCAATGAGCTCACCAATTATAGACCCATTTCCAATCTCCCTTTCTTATCAAAGATCCTAGAAAAAGTGGTCTCGCAACAACTTTGCTCCCACCTACATGAAACTCTCCTCATGAGTTGTTTCAGTCTGGCTTTAGACCCCACCACAGTACTGAAACAGCTTTAACTAGAGTAGTGAATGATCTCTTGATGTCGCTTGATAATGGTCAGGTCTTTTAGATCTCAGTGCTGCTTTTGATACTATCGATCACAAGATCCTCCTTGACAGACTAGAAAATCAGTTTCAGGCATTAAAGGACAGGCTTTATCCTGGTTCTGATCGTATCTCATTGACCGCTATCATTTTATTAGTCTCAAAAAATTAGTCTTTTTTCTCTTTACATGCAGCCTCTTGGTAACATAATCCATAGTTTCAACGTCAGCTAACAGTTTCCTTCAGTTTAAGCCAAGCAAGAGTCCTGCTACTCGGACCAAATGCAAAACAACAAACATTTAAAATACAAACATTTGGCTGATAACATCTGTCTACCGCTTTAATTTACATTTCTCCATAAAGGGACCAAATACCCAAACTTCTCCCTCTTATCTGTCTTCTCTATGAGCGGATCAATGCTGATGGATAACACTGAGGGGCTACCAACGCAGAGGAATTCTCTCCAGGACTCTCAGGACTACACACACTCAATTCATACAACAAGTTACAATGTCTACCTCTTAGTCCTAATCAGTCTGTGTCCCTCTCTCCCTCTCTCCCTCTCTCCCTCTCTCTCTCTCTCTCTCTCTCTCTTTCTTTCTTTCTTTCTTTCTTTCTCTCTTTCTTTTGTTAAGCACAGGAATGTCATTTCTCCAGAGTGATCACATCGGAACCCCCAGAGCAACTAGAGGCACCTGAGCATTAGCTTCACTGTGGGTCTCCTACAACATCGACACTGACCAGCGTCTGTCTCTGATCATGAACTCTATAGGTCGACTCCATCATGCAGTTACTACCATCCTGGACTAATCAGACTGGATCTAATAGATGTGGAGGGTGGGTTCAGCATTAGTGCTGTATTACACTGGAGTGTTTCCTCTCTGAAGTCAGTCTCCTGTATGTTGGTGTGTTTCTCACCACACTGCTGTGAGCGTCTCTCCTCACACACACTCCTCTAGAGACGGAGGTGGAGTTCTGTTCATCAGCGCTGACGCTCTTTTGATAGATATGGAGGGAGAGAAAATGCCTCCGCTGATTTGTCACTGAAAGTGTTTGATTTCCTCTTCTCTTTCTAATAAGGTAATAGTGAGTGTGATTGGCGGCTGTTGAGAGCCTCTCTCTCTCTCTCTCTCTCTCTCTCTCTCTCTCTCTCTCTCTCTCTCTCTCTCTCTCTCTCTCAGTATGTTCAGTCTCTCTGGGGTAGAGGAGGTGAAGCTTGTTCTGCTGCTGAGTTGAACGGACTGTGTGCAGGTCAGAGGGAGATGGACAGTTGTGTGGTTCTTATTCTTCTGTCCTCCACAATCACTCTCTCCACAGCTGGTAAGAGCACTGCTAGGTGTTTAATAAGTTATGCTATTTTTAATTTAAATATGCAATTTTATATCTCCTTCACTTTTTCTGTGCATGTTCATTTGGTAATGATAATACTGCCAGAAAGTGTCATTTTGGAAAGCAGATCTTGCTAAATTTTTCAAACAGGAGCTGTAAATAGAACCTGCCTGTTAACTTTTGTTATGCTGAGGCTGCATTCCCACTCTATTCTAACACAACAGCATATAATTTGACATTGTAATGTTATTATAAACATAAAGAAGTAATTCAAATCCTGCACAGAAAACCTAGTGTTCATAGAGTTCTCTCTCTCTCTCTCTCTCTCTATTTCTCTTTTACAGACAGTGTGAGGTTGGTGGAAGGTGGGAGTCACTGTGCTGGGAGAGTGGAGATTCTTCATAGAGGACAGTGGGGAACAGTGTGTGATGATAACTGGGATATGAGAGATGCTGCAGTGGTGTGTAGAGAGCTGGGCTGTGGAGAGGCTGTAGATGCACTGAGTGAAGCTCACTTTGGACCAGGATCAGGACCAGTCTGGATGAATGATGTGGAGTGTAGTGGATCAGAGTCTACACTGCAGAACTGTCGATCACAAGGATGGGGTAAACACAACTGTGGTCATGGTGAAGATGCTGGAATAATCTGCTCAGGTAGGGTTCTGTCTGTCATTGCATCCATCAATATTAGTCTGTCTAAATATTATTTTTAATATCAGATTCGTTGTAATTAGTTTAATGTATTCAGGCTTGATTACTTTACTTGGATCTTTAACAACAGTGGTTCTATACATATACATACATTCGCAATGTACATCTGCAAATGCATGCTCACAGCTTGCACTCACTGTTCAGTAAATACCTAAACTCCCAATGAGAAATGTCAAACACCCTTAAAAACTCCCGATGGTACTTTTCCAAAATCTACCCAAAGCAAAATCTTATATTTATAAAATACATATATTTTTTGGATTACTGAATAATTTAAAAGAAGAAATTTAAATATATCAACACTCTCTGTGTTTAACCCTCTCTGGGTGTTAATTCCATCTGCTAACAAAAAGCCATCTGTTTTATTCTTTTTAGAGAAAATAAAAGTTTACGTGATATAAAATGGTGTAACAAGTCGTGTTAAAGAAGGAAAGTTTAAAAAACAAATATCTTACAATAAAGATACATAAACCTAAAGTCAGTCAATCATTATTCTATCAACTCTATTATTTAACGCCCATAAATCTATTATTTTCCTACACGTGTGCAACAGTACTGAAAGTAATTAATACACACAGGACACAGAACATCTAGACTTGCTGTTGATGGTCTCCATCTGTGCTCTGGAAGAGTAGGAACGTACTTCACCTGAAGACCTGGTACACGGTAGTGTGTGATGCTGACTTTGACACAGCAGGATGCAGAGGTTGTGTGTCGAGAGCTGGGCTGTGGGCTTCCTGTGGAGGTGCTGGGAAGGAGATGGCTTTGTGGCAGAGGGGGGGGCAGGTGTGGTCCAGAGGAGCTCAGTGTAGATGGCAACGAGTCTCAGATTCACTCCTGTCTCGACATCAGCCTTCACTCAAAACACAACTGCTCCCATGACAGTGATGTGGGACTGGTGTGTGCTGGTAAAGTATTAATACTTAAACTCTCCTTGTGAAAATTGTTTAATTTGTTCACCTGTTTCTTTTCAAGCTGATTCCTGTAGAATTATGTTTTTGCAGGTTACACAGGAACTCAGCTGATGAACGGCTTGGACTCCTGTTCTGGTCGAGTGGAGCTCCAGTGCCTCAGGAGTGGGGCACAGGTGTGATGTGAGCTTGGGATATGAGAGCTGCACAGTGTCCTCTGTGGTCATGCTGAAAGTGTGGGAGTGCTTGTGGCTGTGTGTGGGTCAGACTCGGTTTGGGGTAGGGGAGTGGGCCAGGATCTGGAGTCTGATAGTGTTTGATTGTGCAGGGAAACGAAAACACACCTGTCACAATGTCCCATTTCATCATGGAGTCGAGCTGCATGCTCTCAATAAACAGGATAGCTGAGGATCATCTGCAGCTGGTTGAGCTCTCAAACAATCTAATTAACAAACAAGTGTACAATAGTAAGCAAGGTTAATGCACTATTGAGTCAATAGAATATATTTTATTACCTAAGTTTGTATTTTTTTCTCGTCAGGTTCATCCTCTGGCGTTTACATGAGGGTGCGAGTGCGGTTTGTCTGGAGGGATGGAGTGTTGAGGGGGAGGTGGAGGGTGGTACTTCATGCAGGCCTGGAGAAAAGAGTTCTTGCTGGACGCCTCGGAGTGAGAGTCTGTGGCCTCTGTGGTCTTGGCAGACAGCTGGGCCTGTGGCTCTGTGTTAAGCTTCTTCTCCAGCACCTCGCCATCCAGTCCGGAACACCAGCCCAAATGTGTGTGAACGAGTTTCAACGTTCTGGGAGTGAAAGCTCAATCTGGGGAACTGACAGCAGCCCACAAGCAAGTCAACTGTACACTACACGAGAACAAGGTCTCTCAATCTCCTGCCTCTCGGTAAACGTTTACAACATTAACCAATGTTAACTGATCAACAACAAGTGTTGTCATTCACCTGTTTGCATGTTTTTACTGTTTGTTATGTTCTGTGATCTTGAAATGTTAATCTAGGCCATCAGGCTGTTGGGTTCTGGAGGAGACTGTTGCAGGGACGGCTGGAGCGTTTCCACAGTGGCTCATGGGGGACAGTGTGTGATGACTTGTGGGGCATTAAAGATGCGCCAGTGTGGGTCTGCAGACAGCTGCAGTGTGGGTTTTGCTCTCAGTTGCCTTCCGTTACCAGCCCAAGTTTGGAACCTTGGACTGGGCCCCATATGGCTGAATGAGGTGGAGTGTGAGGGGAATGAGATGTCTCTGTGGAACTGCAGATTTCAGCTGTGTGGAGAGGATGAGTGTGGACACATGGAGGATGTAGGGGTCATGTGCTCAGGTAAAATCATATTAGGAAAGTTGAAGGAAAGTGATCAACTTTCTTAGAGGACAATACTACATACTCAATGAAAGAAAAAATCCTAAAGTGTGTTTATGGTCATCCTCCCACCAGAGTATAAAGAGATCAGACTCACTGAGGGCTGTGAGGGGAATCTGGAGGTGTTCTACAATGGGTCCTGGGGTAACGTGTGTGTAAATGGAATGACTGAAGAAACAGCCAGTGTGGTTTGTCGAGAGCTGAACTCTGGAAGTTCTGGCAGTGAGTCCTGGGGAAGAACAAGAGTGGAGTCAGCTCCTAACTGGCTAGATGATCTGAAATGTAGAAAACATGATTCCACTCTGTGGCAGTGTCCATCTTCCCCCTGGGGACAGAACAACTGTGACAATGGAAACGAGGTTGCTCGCATTACCTGCTCAGGTAGGCCAGTTGTATTGATTTTGTATGGGAACCTGAATAGAATGTGTAGATACCTGTAACATTAAATGCACAATCAAAGCAAATTCATTTTGGAAACAATGTTATATTTGCATTTTCATAGATAGGGAAGGTCACCATGCGCAGCGAAGCAGTCCGAGCTGCCCTTTGTCCCCCCATCAGAGACAGTGCACAAGTAAGGACTCTTGAGTTATTATATTCAATATTCTGTATTGGACTTTGTATCAGTCTTGTTGTTCATAGCTGTACTGAAGTTTATTTTGAGAGTGCCTTGCATAATCAGTGTTTCTGTATCTCCTCATGTGTGATGTGTGTGATGTAGATCACCTGACTCTCAGGCTGAGTGGAGGAGAGGGAAGCTGTATCATAACAATCAGTGGGGGTTTGTGTGTAATGATCTGTGGGACATTAGGGATGCTCAGGTGGTCTGCAGGCAGCTGGGTTGTGGGCCAGTTAATGGGAGTATTGTCTTTGGTGCTGGTGAGGGGACTGTCTGGCTGAACAGAGTGAAGTGCACAGGGAATGAGATTCACCTGTGGGACTGTCCTCATTCCCTGAAGAACCACACTGACTGCTCCCATAGGCAGCACGCTGGAGTCACCTGTGCAGGTCAGAGGAGTCTGCAGGATTTTTAAGGATTTATTTATTTTTAATAATCTGTAGAGTTATAGGGAAAATGTAATTAATGTAAGGAATGTTGGTTAATATCGGTTAGTGGTTGTTATTTGTTAATTTTTAATTTTGCTTTGTGCTTACAGACCAGTAGCAGGTTCTCTGAGACTGCGAGGGAAACTCAGCTTCCCCTAAAATGTCAAAAATGCCTGAGCGTAAATGGAGCTTGTGGGCTATAGGATGATTGAGAAACTTCTGCAAGATAATTGGAAGTCAGGCAGTCGAAAAAGGCTGATCCCGTTTTGATTGACAGCTATTTTTGAAATCTACAACCGTCCATTTACATCACTGGGGAGCTTCAGTCCCTATTGCGGATTTTGTCGAGTCGAAGTCGAAGGACAAACTGTCACCCATTTCCTGGTATTGCCTGCTGTATTGTCACATTGCTTTTATGTGAAATTACTTGAATCCATTTTCCATTGTTTCAGTGGGTAAATAAAAACACATTTATATATATTTCCTTGCTTCAGGAATAATTTCATCAACCTTTCGTACAAACAAGTAACAGGTCCTTTTCAGCTCTCCTCATATGACAAAGTTTAGCTGGGCTGAGTGGAAGTGCTGTGGACACATGCAACTTTACCGTTGGCCATGCCCCTCATAATGAAATTCCATCTCAGGAATCATGGTCCTGTCTCGCCATAATTGGGGTTTTGGGATTCTGTCTAACTTAGGGCATATAAAAGACATGAAAAGGAGCAATGAACATGTGATGTGGGCAAGGTTGAGTTGCCTGGGCAGGGTCAGGGTTCCACATGCAATTAATGAAGGTGTTTTATTCAAGTGGCAAAACATAATGAATCACTCAAACAAAACAGGGCCTTCCTAAACCGCCTTATGGATGAGACTTCCTTGTTTGGCCAGCAGGAGCTATCATTTATGGGGCATGATGAGAGTAGTGAATCAGCCAACAAGGGGAATTACAGGGAGTTTACAGAAACTTCATCTAAATAGGACTGGCCACACAATCCCAGTCATCAGCTGTGTTTTCTGGTCTGTGTCTCGTTCTATCCAAAACTTCTGATGATCAGAGTTGAAATTCAGGCTGCTCCCTTTTTTGGATGGCAGGTGGATGAAACAACTGATACTGCTTTCCATGCCCAACTTTCAGTCATTGTACGCTATGTTGACAGTGCAGGTAAAATTCAGGAGTGCTTTATTATTTTTGTTTTTCTTACAGAGGGGCGATAGCCTCGGTCTGTTTTTGAAGTGTTAAATAAAAACATGCACAACAATTTTAGAGACTAACTTGTGGCACAGACATACGATGGGGCTGCTGTCATGGCTTCAGCCCTCAATGGTCTTCAGGTCAAAGTGAAGGCAATTGGCCCCCCAGTTGCACAGTGCCGTGTTTGTCATTACTAGGCACATAGACTTCTGGTGGCGGTCACAGGGGGTGTCTAAATGGTTTTGTCTGAGTGCACAGAATTTTTTTTTTTGCATCCACTTCTCAGGGGTTGTGCCACATTTTTCTCCAAAACCACAAAGAGGACATCTTTTTGTCTTGATGTCCTCAGGCCTGTTTAAAGGATATCCCAGAAACTCTCCTACTTGGGTTGGAATTTTTCACACACTGATAGTGAGCACTGTGGCAAACAGCTACGATGGCCTCTATCTCTATTCTCATTATTAGAATTTGTGTTCATGTTGTAGCACATCTTCTCACGGAGACTGATGTGGTCTTTGATATCGTCCAGCAGAGGGCCATGGATGTTCTCTACTGCAAGAAAAGAATTGAGTCTCTTCTTGCTTATGTCAAATAGAAGTGTTCAGAGGGGGCTTTCCAAGCTGTATATGCCAAAGCATCAGGTCTCACATCAGACCCACGAGATGAGCCCATGAGAAAGCGTGGTCTCTCTCAATTCTCTCAATTCCAGGTCTCTCTCAATTCCAGGATCCCCAGGAGTGCTACAGAAATCTGCATATGACCCATCCTTGATAATCTCATGAAGCAGATTCCTCTGTGTTTTTCAAATTTGGAAAGTTTGCGCTTCTATTAAATAGTCAATTCAGGGAAGTTTGATGACATGAGAGAAGCGTTTCCAGAGGGGGCATTCCAGAGTGTCCTGAAAAGTTATGGGCAACACTTTGATTCAGGGAGACTGAGGTCTGAACTTCAAGTCCAATTCAAGTTCAGATCAGGACTTCCTTACAGGGGTGTACAGGGGGAACTGTCTGTTGTCGATTTCTTGGTTTTTCTAAAAGACATGGAGTTGGACAGTGCATATCTCAGCTGTACAAACTGTTATCGTTAGTGGCAACAACTGGAGCTACATCTGTGGGTGTAGTAAGGAGCTTCTCCTGTTTAAAAAAGGCTTACACCCGCAACATAATGGGCCAAGACCGTATAAGCAGCCTAGCTCTGCTGGCCATTGAGAGGACACTGGTCAAGTCCCTGGAAAAGACGCCTACTTGGTATGATAGGATCAGAGGCCATTTTCTTGAAAAGGAACGGAGGGCAGAATTCATGTATAAATAAACTGACAAATTTTATTATGTAAGCCGACAACGAGCTTCCCCTCTGCTAAAGACCAGCAGCCGCCACTGCATCTTAAGATATTTAACTCCCTCCCACCATCTCACCTTTCAGGGTTCAGTGTGGTGGAAGTTTTTTCCCGCGGCTCATACTGCTTCAGGTGTGTTTCCATTCTTGAATGAGCGATGGCCTTTTAACGACTGCAAGCTGCGAGATGTAAAGGACTGGAGACTGCTCTGATGGATAAGGAATAGGAACCCCAGATCCCACATTGCCACTCTCTCTGTCTTCAGGATACCACACAAGCCTCACAAACACAGGGCATTTAAGTTTAGACCACCAGGTCTGTTTACTTATGTTCACTCTCCCCCCACTTCAGTGTAACGTAGCCCATGGTTTTACCATTTCATCATGGTCACCCCAACCACCCAAATACTTGAGCAACCTGGGTCTTCAATAAAATCCCAGATCAGAACATTTACTGTAAGAAGTTGGATGTAGACTGCTCAAAAAATGAAAGGAACACTCTGATAACACATCAGATCTCAAAATCTTTCCTCATACCTCCGATGCAGCAGGCTCATCCATTCAACCAAAATTCCAATTCAACAACACAAAATAGTACTCAGTAGTTTGTAGTGCCTCCATGTATATGTATGCATGCCTGACAACGATGGGACATACTTCTAATGAGACAAGGGATGGTGTCCTAGGGGATTTCCTCCCAAATCTGGACCAGGGAATCACTGAGCTCCTGGACAGTCTGAAGTGCAAACTTCTCGTGGCGTTCGCATGCGACCGAAACTTAATGTCCCATCGGTGCTTTTTCTATTGGGATTTAGGTCACAGGAGGAGAGCAGATGGGGCCAGTCAATGGTATTTTCTTCCATCCTCCAAGAAACTGGACTGCTATTGAATAAATTCAGTCAGAAAAGATGAGGAAAGGGAGGGGGGTCACAAAAAGTCAATGACCTCCACTTTTTAAACCATTCTTGTTCTGCGGGCCTCGTCTCATTTGTTCGATCCATCTAGGGCACCTGCTGTTAATTTCATTAACACCAAACCAGCTTAAACTGATTAACAACCCCCGCCCCCCTACTACTTAACTGACAAGATCAATATCCCAGAGGATGAACTGTGTTGATGCTATACTCTGATAAAAAAAGTGTTCCTTTAATTTTTTTGAGCAGTGTATTTACTACACATGTTGTGTGTTGTGTTTTTAGGCAGGCCAGGCTGAATGAGGCAGCTGAAAGACGTTATGGGAAAGCGGCAGATTTAACATACCCGGATTGTAAGTATTCCTGTTACTTCAAAAGCCTATCAATTTTTTATAGAAGTTAAAAACAATAATTCCCACTTAAAACAATGCCAGGAGACAGGGATAGCAGAGGGGGGGGGACATACATAAAGAGGAGACAGTTGCCATTCATGGCCATTTAGCAAAATGCTCTTACTCCAGAGTAACTTGCCCAGTTTGATCATTTTTTACCAGGTAAGGGGCAAACAGAAGAGGATGCTAGTTCCCCTCCTTACAGGACATACAAAGGTCAGGAACCGGCATGACACATGTAGGGATGGGAGACAGTTTCTGAACAGTGGGTGGGGTGATAGTATCTTGTTGGGCAGCCTCTAAGATGACCACCGATGTAGCGATGAGGGCACGAGGACGAAGGCATAGGCTAAATCAGGGATAAAGACGCAGGATATGAGTGGTGATGTCATCATCCACTGTTCGTGAAGCTGGAGAGGGACAGGGGTGAGTCTGCTCAAGGTCGCAGTGGGAAGTTGCCCCCACATCTCGGCTGCCAAAGTTCCATAAGCCCCTTGAGACCATGGCCAAGACCATATACTAGAAATAACTGAAGCAGCACTTTTACATAACGAACTTACTGGGTTCCGGATATGTTTTACATCCGTTTATCCTGGATTAGACAGTTTTAGTAGGTCAGAGAAACTATAAACATCCACTCATTCTCTCGATTTCTTTAATCGTGCCCATCATGAAGAAAATCACTCATCGTTTTTTTAGCAGGACCACTAAACAGCTTTGGCCCTCCCTCTCTTCTGTTCAGTATGCTGCCTGCTCTGATGAACCTCAGAGCACATCCTCCACCGAAACGGAAAACTTCAGGGGCAGAGGCCAACTACCTCTGATGCCCTACAGCTCAAACTCAGATGACCTGCTCACACAGTCCCACCTGCTGCAAACTCTGGAATGTCATTGCACAAACGGGTCTGTTAAGGCTTCGGGGGTCATCGACCCCTGCATTATGTGCTGACCCCATACACATGGCAGGCAGTTGTATAGTAAGAGTCTGAAGCTTGTGATACCTCTGAGTGTGGACAGTTTTGATGATGTGGGAGCAGACTCAGCACCACAGGCTTTAGAGCAGAAGCAGTTTCCCTGGGTCTGTGAGTCTGACCAGACTGAGAACTGTTGTTTAGTGATTAACGGGGTCGTGAACTGATCCACTGAAGTTGGAGGACGTCCACATCACACCCTGATGGCTAAGAGAGGATCAGTGGAGGTGTCAGTACTTCCAGGAACCTCCACTGTGAAAGGCTCACAGCTGAAGGAAATGAGTTTCTGTTTTTTGTGAGTCGTTCTGGAGGATCTGCAGAATGGTGAATATTATAATTGAAAGTATGAAAATAAATGATGATGGTAAAATATTCTCTTCTATTTAAATTATAGTTTATTCTATATGTTTATTTTAAGTACTGATTTTCTTACATTGTGTTCTGTATGAGAAGGTGTGGAGTAAAAACCCTTCAGGTCCACATGATTCTCTTCTACACTGGACAGTTTCAGATCTTTTTACTCACTGGATTGTTAAGTCCTGACTTTATTTCTCTTTCTTATTACTTTCTGTATGTCTGTATTATAAACGTCACAGGCAGAGAGAGAGAGAGAGAGAGTGTGTGTGTTGTTGAGAGAGAGAGGGTTATCAGTGTTGGGACTCAGCTCTCTGCAGGTGGCAGCATTAATGCTGTATAAAACTGGAGCGGCCTCTCTCTTTGACGTCAGTCTACTGTAATGCTGCTGTGAGTGTCCTTTACACACACTCCTCTAGAGACGGAGGTGGAGTTCCTTGTTCATCAAGCGCTGACGCTCCTTTTGATATATATGGAGGGATCAGAAAATGCCTTCTCTGATTGTCACTGAAAGTGTTTGATGATTTCCTTCTTCCTCTTTCACACTTAAGGTAATAGTGAGTGGTGATTGGCGCGCGTGGGAGCCTCTCGCTCCTCTCCCCTCTTTTCTCTCTCTCTCTCTCTGTCACTCTCTCCCTCAAGTATCTTCAGTCTCTCTGGGGTAGAGGAGGTGAAGCTTGTTCTGCTGCTGAGTTGAACAGCGGTGTGCAGTCAGAGGAAGATGGACCAGCTGTGTGTTTCTATTTCTGTCCTCCACAGTAACCCATCCCACAGCTGGTAAGTACCCTTGCTTACCTGCCTCGCTGTTTCTTTCTG
>JAMWET010001934.1:0-31807 GCA_024036415.1 Prochilodus magdalenae | reverse complement strand
GGGGTGGAGGTGAGAGGAACGGGGGGGTAATGAAAGTAGATCGAAGGAACGGACTGTGATTAGTTGTAGAGTTGTACACGCAACGAACAACGAAGACACCACTCGTACACAAACTCTGCTCTCAGCAAGGGTTTCTATACGTCCTGCACAGCAGCTCTTTATCTTTATCATGATCTGGAAAGCCATAAACAAATATTAGAGACCACAAACAGAGCACAGTGGAGGAATCAATCTGAGATTTATTTCTTTTTTAAACCGGCTTCTTGTTCAGAGTTCCGTTCCACCTTAAACTATACTGAAGTGACATACCTAAACAGGCACACCGCTCACGCAACTGCTGCATCACTTAAGGTGGACTGGAGCAGTTGGATGAGATGCAGGCGAATACGAAGCGACATTCATTACAGCCATGATTCTCTCTCTCAGCATGTCTTTCTTCTAGTGCCTCAGTATATCACATATAGAGCCGACAGTTGGAGTCAATTCCAGAAAACAGACCATCATCCATGAACTCGGCATTAAGCATAGACAGTTACAGAAGCTTCAAAATAAGAGTCCTTAGAGAAAATAACAGGAACAAATTTCAATCATATACAAAAAACATATATATATATATAATAAATAAATGACTGCATAAACGAGTGAAATATATATATATATATATATATATATATATATATATATATATATATATATATATATATATATATATACACACACACACACACACACACACCTCAACTAAAACACCAACTAGTTACACTATTAATTAAAACATCTGCAAAATTAAATTATGTTACAGTTATAAAGTATTTCATTCCAAGATTCTGGCAGTTTTCTAGAGAAAGCTTGCCCCATCAAGAAAGAAGTACTTTGTCCGCCGTGATGGTGGGAATCAGACATGTAAAGAGGTCATTGCTTCTAAAAGCCCCATTTACATTTTCAGTGAACCGCTTCTTTAATGCACAGCAGAAAAAATTTCAGAACACTGAGAAACTTCAGTTTGTAAAACAGCTATCAGTAATACTCCATATTTTATTCAGTTATAAACATTGATGATCTTTGTTTGTTCTCTTCACAGGACAGCACAACTTTCCCAAAAGCAAGCCAAACTACTTCCTGAAGATCCTGTTTGCCCTTTTAATCCTGGCCTTAATCTTCATCATTTACTACTTTGTATACAGGAAAACTCCTGTAAAGATTCCTATAGTTTATCCTGTCACAACACGACCAAGAAAGGAGAGCATTCCCCATGGATGTGGCGTGCCGGTGAAGCGTGGCCCCATGATTAAAGTTGGGGACCGTAAATCCTATGTGATCGGCTCCTATGTGGAGCACCGCTTAGAGAGGAAGACGATACGAACAGTTGCTATAGTGCTTCGTAGTGAGCAGGTGGAATACTACTGCGTGTTATGTTGTGACGGAAGGGAGTTTTCTGTAGCTGCCAGGTGCGACATTCACTCTGACTCACTTTGGATTTAGAGTACGGAGCAAAGCAGATATAACTTGTCCAGTCCCCGAAAACATGCACAACACCAGCACACGTGGCTATTACTTACCGAACACATGAAGGAGACGGATCCTTATGGAATATACAATCCTTCCAGCCTGTTGGGAATCAGCAGCCCAGGAGAGGAAACTTCCCTCATACATTTACAGTATGTATTTCTGCCATGTTCGATTACAGTAACGTGTTGGGGCTTGTGCAGGCCATGGAGATGTTCAAGATTCTTGGTGTTCAGAAGGTAGCCATTTACAAGACCAGCTGTGATCCTGCTATACAGAAGATCCTGGACTACTATGTTGGGCAGGGCTTTGTGGACATCATCCCATGGAATGTAACGTCCTACATCAAAGTGTCCAGAAGTTGGCAGAAGTCCCTTTCACCAGGAGAACTGCATTACTTTGGACAAATCGCTGCTCTCAATGACTGTGTGTATCGCTACATGTACGAGAGTCAGTATGTAGCTCTACAAGATTTGGATGAATTCATTCTGCCTCTGAAAGAGGATAAATGGACGACACTCATTCCTCAGCTAAAGGTGAAATACCCACAGCACATGGGCTTTGAGTTTGAGAGCAGCTTAATTCCTATTTACATTTCAAATGATCAGAAACCTGAGTATACACCGGAGTTATGGAAGAATGTTAAGGGTGTTAATATTTTATCACATGTATACAGGGTACCTGTTGATACGAATGTGTTCAACGATTTCAAAGTCATTGTGAATCCTCGACTAGTGTTCAGAACTACAGTACACGGGCTTTTGGACCCCAGGGATGGTACTGTCAGGGTGGATTCCAAAATCGCTCGCATATACCACATTAGGCATATTACAAGCGAAGAGAGTTCCGTGATAAGGGATACACGCCTCTGGGACTATGCAAAGAAGCTGATTCCTGCTGTATCTGAGGTGCTTAAACAAGTATTGAACATTCACTGAAATCAACCTGGAAAACTGTTTCCATACCAACACAGTTATAGGAGCAGTGTAACCTCTAGTGGTTGGGTATTGCAACTCTCACATCGAGACAGAGACTGACTGATGCACACTGGGATAAAACCAAGGCTGGGTATATTTGAAACATTGGCAGTGAGGTTCAAAAAATTTAATCCAAGACATCAAAGTACAAGGGACAGGCAAAGTCAAACAACAGGAGGCAGGCCAAAAAGACGATAAGCGAGGGCAAAACAAAACCAGAGGAAAACCAGAGAAGAGAAAGCCAGAGATAAGAACAGGGTCAGAAAGTCAGAACAGGTTCACACCCAAAAATGTGTTGCCGTATATTCATGAACACTGGTCATATATCAGGCCTATACACTAGACCCCACAGTCAGTAAACACTATGTGGCCATGTGGCCAAACACTGCTTTTGTATATCATAATCAGTCAGTACTCACCATGTGGCCATAAGTGGTTGGCCATTGTTCAACAACCTATCAACACCATAACAACCACCTGGACAACTAAAGCCACCACATAGCAACACTGTAGCAACCATTCAAATATGACTGTAAATGCCTGCAATGTCATAACAACTGTTGTCAAATTGATTAAGCTGTGTATTCACCTTGTATATTGTTCAAGAAATGCACTTACCCAGTTTTTTCCCTTATGAAACGATAATATATGACAGTGTACTGGAAAATATAGTTCAATATATTAAATAATACAATGTCATATATGACAAACAAGTGCATATATTTTGCATATATTTATATAGTGATAAATATATTACAATATATTGTATAATCAATAAGGAATTGCCGCTTTTCATATATTGTATGTATGGTAGTACAATATATATTTACTCATATATTGTAATATATTTCATTTTATATGTAATAGACATCATATGTATTTCTCCATATGTGTTTGCATATATATATATATATATATGTTTATATATACATATATTGCCACATGTATGTATGAATATATTCTCACATATATAAAACTATATATATATATACATATATATACACACACACACACATATATATGCAAACACATATGGAGAAATACATATGATGTCTATTACATATAAAATGAAATATATTACAATATATGAGTAAATATATATTATACTACCATACATACAATATGTGAAAAGCGGACAGGGTCCTCTATAGTATATATCCACAATAATATTTGTAATATATTTATCACCATATAAATATTTGCAAAATATATGCACTTGTTTCCCCATATATGACATTGTATTATTTAATATATTGCACTATATTTTCCAATACATTGTCATATATTATCATTTCATAAGGGTTGTTGGTGCTGTTTTTGTTGTTTAATATTCTGGGGTTTTTTTTCCATGTGTTTATATTTAAAAAGGAACCTAACATCAACAGCTTACTACAGCTAAATTGTTTTGTGTATGGACGCATGAAATGTAGCATAAGGAATATTACCCAGGCAGGACATGTCTATTCTGCTGTGTGATGGGCACCAGTATTACCCATGGTACTTATACAACATGTTTACACTATTCAAAACTGGCAGCGGTCATTTACACTGTTGGTTAAGAGAATGCCAGGACTGTGCAAAGCTGTTGTCAAAGAATAATGTGGCTACTTTTGAGAAATTAAATTATACAACATATTCTGCTTTGTGTAACACTTTTTTTTACTAAATAATTCCACAAAGGTCCCTTCATAGTTGGGATGTCTTCAATATGAATCTACAATGTAGAAATTTATTAAGAAAAACCTGAAGACATGTGCAAACCTTTGACTGGTACTGTATGTATTCCCTGCAGTTCAGTGGCAGTAGACTTCTGTAGACACTTTGGTTAAATATTTTTAGAGTGGTGTCAGGGTTAACTGTTTTTGATTGCGATCTTGTTTTGAGATTAGGTTTTGGCTTACGTGATTTTAAGCTATTTATTGAAGAGGAAGGCCACAAAGAGAGAACTACAAGGTCCTGGCTGTGTGTGTGCTCCAGATCCTTCACTGTTTACCATAATGAACACAACATTAGCGCTCAGAAGCTGCATGTATGTTTGCTTGTTATTTGGGGTGATAAATACATTGCCTGTGTTGTGACTGCTTTATTAAATTATGGGAATCATCTCTAGGGGGGAGTGGGGTCCCCTAGTGGAAGGCCTCACTTTGAGATGGCCTTTAAGTTGATGATTGCCATCCTGTTATGTCACTTGTGTGATACTTCACTGTTTTCATGATGTCACAAACGCCAGTTCATTTACACTGAGCACTGTACTAAGATCAGGCCAGACTACATTTTCCAGCTTTCTGGTCTTGGCTGACTGAAGTGGAATCTGACTTGGGTCTCTATTGTAGTAGCCCATCTGCCTCAGGATGTGTTGTGCATTCCCAAGATGCATTTCTGCACCATGATTATACACAGTGGCTATCTGAGTTACTCTAGACCAGGGGTCACCAACCTTTTTGAAACCAAGAGCTACTTCTTGGGTACTGATTAATGCGAAGGGCTACCAGTTTGATACACACTTAAATAAATTGCCAGAAATAGCCAATTTGCTCAATTTACCTTTAACTCTATGTTATTATTAATAATTAATGATATTTATCTTTGTGGAAACACTGATCATCTTAATGATTTCTCACAATAAATATATATAGAAACAGATAAATATCAATATGCAACACTTTATTTTTATATTTTCATACATTTTTTTATACATTTTTCAATGTAGCTTGTGTGACACGTAGTGAAATGTCTCTCCACATTGTGCCGCTTTGCTATTGCCACAGTTGCCCCGCAAATGAAACACACGCAGGATCCTTTCACATTGGTAAAAAAAAAAAAAACTCTACCTCCCATTCGTCGTGAAAATGATATGTTTTCTTTCTTTTTTCTGACATTTTTTGGGGTAACTCTTCTCCTCATATTCGCTGCGCCCGCTAACGTTAGCTTGTGTGTAAGAGCGCAACAAACGCTACGTTTTGGTCATGCGCACAATACTGACCTTTGAACTATACTAGGTCAGAGTTCATTTATATTAAACACAAAAAACACTTTACATTTTAAGTGTTTATATATATATTGTCATTGGTAAGTTACACGTAAGTGTGATTTAAACAAGAATAGCTAAATAAATAAATAAAATTTAAAAAATAGAGGCAGCTCACTGGTAAGCGCTGCTATTTGAGCTATTTTTAGAACAGGCCAGCGGGCGACTCATCTGGTCTTTACGGGCGACTTGGTGCCCGCGGGCACCGCGTTGTCGACCCCTGCTCTAGACCTTCTGTCAGTTTGAACCAGTCTGGCCATTCCCTGCTGACTTCTCTCATCAACAAGGCATCTCCCTCCACAGGACTGCTGCACACTGGATGTTCTTGATTGCATCTGTAACTATAGAGACTGCTGTGCGTGTAAATATCAGGAGATCGGCATATTTAAACCATACTCAAATCATGGTGATTTCATTTTTACTCATTCTGATGGATGATGTGAGCATTACCTGAAGCCGCTGACCCGTTACTTCATGGTTTTATGAACTGCACTGCTGCCACATGGTGGACGTGGTTGGAAATTGCCTGAATGGGTAGATGCACAGGTGTGCCTAGCAAAGTGCGAGTTGAGTGTTAGTGTCTTATTTCTTGAGATCCCGCTCTCTTTACCTTCAATGCAGGCTGATATAACTTTTCCTAAGCTAAATCCTATTGGTCTGTCCTTTATGAATGGTAAACTGAAAGGGGAACCAGATAAATGTTTTTATTGCACAGCAGAGTAAATATTAGAGGTGGAGATATGGCACAGATATAATACTGTGGTACATCAAAAGTATATGGGGTGTATCAGGATATGTACTGGTTCAGACTCTCATCATTTGGAGCTGTTAAGACTGTAGAGTCTTTAAAATCACCAACGTCAACCATTTAGTTGTGTGTCTAAACTTTTCACTAGTAGTGTATCAATATATATTTTTCAAATTTATTTTCATTTTATAATTAGTAGCAAATAACATCAAAAGCACAAGAAGGTTACATCGTACAGTATGAGGAAGAAGAGTACCTATAATCCAGGGTGTTAACTTTTAAACATACAGTTACATACAGCAGCAGGTATCTCACAAGTTGAACACAGTTAGTCTTGGTCCTTTTCGAAATAGGCAAACAGAGGACCCCATATTTAATCAAACAGCTCTAACTTTTCGTGGTTTAAAAATCGCAGCTTCTCCAAATGCAATACATGGATTAGTTCCTTTATCCACATTTCATATTTTGGTACTGACTCTTGTTTCCACATCTGCTGTATATAATTTTTTTTTGCAGTAACCATACTAAGAAGAATGGCCTGGCGTTCATGTTTCTCCATGGTTACCGAGTCATTAGTTGTTCCCAACACAGCCCAAAGTGGATTAGGTTTCCAGTCCCTTCTAAATGTTTTTGACAGGCAATTAAATATACTGCCCCCAAATGTCTGTAGCCTGCTACATGCCCACAACGAATGCATCACTGTACCTTCCACTGCATTACATTTGTTACATAAGGTGAAAAACCTTGGATGCTTAGTTTTACAAATCCTGTGCAGGGGTTTAAACTGGACTACATTATGTCTTACATCTACTGAGCTATTATATATATTCTTCAGATAGGTCTCCCATATATCATTTTCTAGTTCCATTCCTAACTCACTTTCCACAGAAGCTTAAGTGACACTGTACTAGTGTTAATAGGCATTGATAATATTCAATAAAAATTGGAGACTGCCTTCTGGTCCAAAGGATTAAATCGGTTTCTTCAAGTGTATTATGTATATATATGATCTGAAAGTTAGACAGATGTGACCTTGCAAAATCCAGGACTTGTAAATATATAAAGAAGTGTGAGACAGGGAGTTTGTACGTGTATCATTGTTAAATGGTTGTGGTTGGATGTTTATTCACAGCTGCATATTGTGCACTGTGTTCGCCTCTCTGGTTATCATATAAGCACACTAACCTTTATTTATTCATTTGTTTATTTAGATTTATGTGTGTATGTGAAATAGCTGTCAGATTTTTAATCGTCTGTTTATTCTGCCCAGGCCACCACAAGTCTACCCAAGCCCAAGCCAGACTTCTTTCCAAAAAACTCTTTACGCCTCTTATGCTGTGTTTCATTTTCCATTTTTACTTCCTTTGGTAAACAATAAAACCGAGTCTTCTATCGTGCTCTAGGGGAGCAGTCATGGAACCACCCTTGTGATCAGGTCACCTGTTCGATTCCCTGAACCCAAAAGGACATGACTGAAGTACCCTTGAGCAAGACACCTAACTCCGAACACTCCCTGGGTGCCATAGGAAGAGCTGGCCACCACTTTACGTACATGTGTTCACCGCCCCCTAGTGTGTGTTCACTAGTGTGTGGGAGTTTCACTGCACAGATGGGTTAAATGCAGAGGTTGAACTCATCAATGGTTGTGGTAATGTAATGTAATGTAATCTAATATAATATAGTCTAATCTAAAAAGGATCACTAGGGGAGGAAAACGGAAAATACACACAAAAAAAATTCACTTAACTTTGAAAACGTACCTAACAAAAAATAAAAAAACCCAAACACATTTACTAAATCCAACTTTCAACTAACAAAAACCAGCCGAAAAGAAAAGTAGACAAAAAGTAACCCCCTCTGACTGATAAGAGAGATTACATACCAAACCTCTGTCTTTGCAGCCACGTAACCTCAGACTTTACGATATACTTCATAAAAATCTTCGCTGAATACCATTACCATCTTCAAGAACTCTCAGCAGCAGGTACCAGAACACCAATAAGCCGTAGACAGGTTTCAGGACTTGACTTGACATGACATTAGCTCTTTATCTGAACAGCTTTGCAGTCACTGCTTGCTTTTTAACTAGGAAAGCAACAGGAAGAGAAGAAAAGGCCCCCTATACTGCCTCCTGGATGTGGCCTTTTAAAGGGAGCTCCCCCTAGTGGTGATCCAGTGCATGTCTGTCTGTCTCTCTCTCTCTCTCTCTCTCTCTCTCTCTCTCTCTCTCTCTCACACACACACACACACACACACACACACACACACATTACAACCATAGGGTCATCATACACACCCAGAGGCTGCTTCCCTTACCACCACCATCACACTAAATGGAACATGCGGTCCTGTCTTACTGTAAGCCAATAAACAAAGACATACAAGTGATGGTAATGAGCTCAACCCTGTGGTCGGCATGATCACCTGACCATGGTATTGCAGGATAGTGGTTTTGCTCAAAGCCCTATCTGCAACAGCTAAATGAGGGAAGCTTGTACTCAAGCCGGAGCTTTTTTACCAGACGAGGTTGGGTGATGTCATTTCTGCTGAGTTCACTGCTGATTCATGGAGGGTTTGAACAGGATACAAGGTCTGAGCATTTTTCCCAAAGTGCTCTAAATACCCTGGATACAAACATCGTCATGGGGACCTTTAGGTTAACAGAATGCAACAGGTGACTGGATTTTGAACCATCTAAACAAACTCTTATTGTTAGAGTCAGGTCTTAGTGTATTGGAAGGTGATTTTTATACAGGTTTCCTAATTAATAAAACACTGTGCTCTTCAAGGATTGGATAGGAAAGCAATTGGGTCTGTGGTACATATAACGGGTAGTGAAGGAAACTTGACTGGAGCTATTCCTGGAGTTTATTCAGTTACTCAAGGGTGAATTAATGTACTGTTCTGTAGTGCCAAAGCTGGTCAGTTGATCTGTTTCAGGCTACAGATTTGTGGCCTTAGATTTTGCTCATTATTACATGAGCATATTAACAATGTAAGTCTTTAGATCATTTTCTTTTCTTTTCCATTTTTTATTATTATCATTACTTTTTTACGATTAATTGATGGAAGCTGTTCATTCTAATTGTACTTGCTGCTCTGAACATCAAAGATGGTGCACATGTTGGCAAGTTTCATAAAGATGGAAAAATAGAAAACATCTCACTGACAAAAAATTAATCAGTCAAACAATCAAGGGGCAGATACCTTAGCAGTAAGACAATAATCAGGGCTCAGGTGCCAGAATGTAACTGCTGCACCATTTAAGGTGGAACAGGAACAGGAACACTTGAAGACAAAGCTGCGAAACAGGAAGCGGAACTTTTCTGAAACTTTTTCTTTTTTTATTTGTAACTTCATGTTCCTCACAATATCTGATGAAATTACTGAATGCAGATATCCAGGATTATTGCCTCTGCACACATATGCAATGTACTTGTGTAATCTCGTATTTGGTGAACGTGCATGCTGCAGGCAGTGGGTGAAGCCCTCATCCAAGGATCCGTTGTGGAGATCACATTAGCAATACACATTTTCAAACAAACAGATGCCACTGGTAAACCAAATAACATCAGGATTGCAGAATTGTGTGTGTGTGTGGGGTGGGGGTTGGGGTTTGGTGGTGGGTTGTGAGGGTCAGGTCATATTGCCGGATTTGGAGAACACTGCACTGGCTGCTGCCATGTTGTTTGGCCTTAGGCGTGTTTTGAACCTAACCACCCTTCTCAACTCAAGTACCCATTCAAAGTGCTTGGACCTGGAAACCAACACACCTTCCCAGAAAGCCCATGTCCCTACGAACAGGCTTCATGAGTGAGCAGTCATGTGGAGTGGAGTGAATCACTAGAGGGTAGCTCACCCTTTCCACAGTTTTGGGCCTTTTTGGTGACTTCTATCTATCTAAGGTCTAAAGAGATGAACTTCTACTGACACTGGAGGAGTATTTTACCTTGGAGATCTCTACATTAAGTCAGGTACATGGATTGTGTACGTAATCCACCACTAATCATAACAGGGCCGTGTTGAAGTGTTAAATTTAGGGCTTTGGCATTAATTAGCCTGTTAGAATAAAATTACTCACACAGGGATCGAAACATTTACTGCTGACATCATCACTATAGAAGCATTGACCCTTTCAGCAGATTCAACGTCTTGCCTCCACTGGCACCCTGGCAGAAATGCATTTACTGGAGGAGACCCATGGTGATGAATCACTTCAACTGTGGAGACTTCATAACTCAGGTCTCAGGTTTGAGGGGTGCCTTTTCCAGACGGCATGTTTCAGCTTCTTCCAAAGATGCTCAATAGGATTTGGGTCAGGGCTTATAGAAGACCACTTCAGAATAGTCCAGTGTTTTCCTCTTAGCCATTCTTGGGGGTTTTAGATGTGTGTTTTGGGTCATTATCCTGTTGCAAGACCCATGACCTGTGACTGAGACCAAGCTTTCTGACACTGGGCAGCACATTTCTCTCTAGAATTCCTTGATAGTCTTGAGATTTCATTGTACCCTGCACAGATTCAAGACACCCTGTGCCAGATGCAGCAAAGCAGCCCCAGAACATAACAGAGCCTCCTCCATGTTTCACAGTAGGGACAGTGTTCTTTTCTTGATATGCTTCATTTTTCCAATCTGTGAACATAGAGCTGATGTGCCCATAGGACATTCTCCCAGAAGCTTTGTGGCTTGTCAACAGTTTGGCAAATTCCAGTCTGGCTTTTTTAACAATGGTGTCCTCGTGGGTCGTCCACCATTAAGTCCACTTTGGCTCAAACATCGACTGATGGTGCAATCTGACACTGATGTTTCTTGAGCTTGAAGTTCACTGTTTCTTTGATTTGTCATCAGTTTTCCTCCTGCGTCCACGTCCAGAGAGGTTGGCTACAGTCCCATGGATCTTAAATTGCTGAATAATATATGCAACTGTAGTCACAGGAACATCAAGCTGCTTGGAGATGGTCTTATAACCTTTACCTTTAACATGCTGGTTTTAAATTGTCTTTCTAATGTCCTGAGACAACTCTGTCCTTTGCTTCCTCTGGTCCATGTTGAGTGTGGTACACACCTTGTCACCAAACAGCACAGTGACTACCTGTAGCCCTATATACAGGCCCACTGACTGATTACAAGATTGTAGACACCTGTGATGCTAATTAGTGAACACACCTTGATTTAACATGTCCCTTTGATCACATTTTTCAGGGGTACCATCATTTCTGTCCAGGCCTGTTTCAGATGTTTATTTTTTAAAATTATTCTGTTGAAGCATGGTTGAAAAGCGATGTCTGACTTTCCTTTCATTCATTTTCATAGAATTTTTATTTATTATTATTTTTGTCAGATTAAAGTTATTTTTGTTACCATTGTGGGTTTTTCTTTCATTAACCGAGGGGTACCAGCAATTTTGTCCATGTGTGTACATACATACATATATCATACATATATACATCTGATATGTATATATTAGAACATATATGTCTAACATATTGCACATTTCATTTAAATGTCTCTTTTTTTAGTATGTATAATGATGCCGCCCTGCTGTATAGTATTAACCTGAGCCTCACCCACAAGCATTTCAATGCATGAATGTCCTGACATGCTGTGCAACTGACAAATAAACTTGAAACTTGATAGTTGAAACTTGAACAAATGAATCTTCGACATTTCTAAAGTGACCTAGTGCTCTACATTTATCTAACGCCTGTGTGAGCTTACTGATAGTCATTGATTGTTTCCAGATTTAAAATTGGTATTCTGAGCCTAAGCCTTATTTCTCTATTGGGTTTGGGAAAAATCACCTCTATTGTACTCTGTGGTAAATAAAAATGTTCTGAACTCGATACGTTTTGCTGTTTCTAAGTAAGTCCTGTCAGCCCATGTCCGTGTGCAAAAGCTACTGTATTGGAAAAGAGATCAATGTGCCCGGTGCCAGCCATACTTATAATAAAAGCCTCTGGCCTGAAGCCTTTGGCTGCACACACTCTTTGACTCAGGGCCAGCAGCGTTGTACTAATCACAAATGGACTCCACAAGAAAGGAAGATGACAAAAATGCAAATGGGGAGCAAGCATCCAGAGATTCTTGTCAGTAGAGAATATATTTAAAACCATATATTTTAAATATATTGTAAATCATATTGTGTGTGCATTTACACATACATAGCAGCCAGTCACATCCGAATCCAGTGTCTGTATAAAACCCCTTGCAGAGGTTCCCCTGTCTGACTGTTTTATGAAGACAGTGTGCCATTCACTGCCTCACACAACCCATTACACTTCCTGTCAAGGCTGATTCAGTTCGGAATACTACAGCAGTGGTGTTGCACCAGACTGTCAAGAAGTAACTCAGAATGGGAGCGTCTTGGTGGGGATGACCAATGAATCCGTCCATGTGTGGGGGCACCGTGGTCAGCACCAAGATGAATTGTGGTCCAAGATCATACTGAGAGGCAGCTATTCTTTTGACAAGGTGTGTAGGTCACATGGGCTAAAGAAAATCAAGTGGTCTGCATGACCTCAGTGATGATCTAAATACAGTCTGAGACGCCTGAGGATAAAATTAGATGACTATTGACTTCTTGTTTTGTCAGGAACATTAGCCGTGTAACTCCAGCGCTAAGGAAACAGCAATTAGATGTCAGATATATCTTGGCTTACATCTTGGCTGATCATTCACATCTGGGGTGAAATTTGGGCATATTTTATTTTTCGCCAACCCATTCCCATTCTAATACAACTCCCCAGACTATGTGGTCTACATCTGAACACTGGAAAGTGTTCTGAGACTACACTACTATTACTCATACAGCCCTGTCCTGTTCTAAACGTGAGACTATACTAAACCCATTACTCATACAGTCCACTCCTGTTCTAAACCTGAGACTATACTAAACCCATTACTCATACAGCCAGTCCTGTTCTAAACCTGAGACTATACTAAACCCATTACTTATACAGCCTAGTCCTATTCTAAACCTGAGACTATACTAAACCCATTACTCATACAGTCCACTCCTGTTCTAAACCTGAGACTACACTAAACCCATTACTCATACAGCCTAGTCCTATTCTAAACCCGAGACTGTACTAAACCCATTACTCATACAGCCCAGTCCTGTTCTAAACCTGAGACTATACTAAACCCATTACTCATACAGCCAGTCCTGTTCTAAACCTGAGACTATACTAAACCCATTACTCATACAGCCAGTCCTGTTCTAAACCTGAGACTATACTAAACCCATTACTCATACAGCCCAGTCCTGTTCTAAACCTGAGACTATACTAAACCCATTACTCATACAGTCCACTCCTGTTCTAAACCTGAGACTATACTAAACCCATTACTCATATAGCCGGTCCTGCTCTAAACCTGAGAATATACTAAACCCATTACTCATGCAGTCCACTCCTGCTCTAAACCTGAGACTACACTAAACCCATTACTCATACAGCCAGTCCTGTTCTAAACCTGAGACTATACTAAACCCATTACTCATACAGCCCAGTCCTGTTCTAAACCTGAGACTATACTAAACCCATTACTCATACAGCCAGTCCTGTTCTAAACCTGAGACTATACTAAACCCATTACTCATACAGCCAGTCCTGTTCTAAACCTGAGACTATACTAAACCCATTACTCATACAGCCAGTCCTGTTCTAAACCCGAGACTATACTAAACCCATTACAAGCATCGAAACTAGCTCTCTACACATTGTTCTTGGTCAAATGGCTTGTTGTTATAAAGAGAGCTGGGAATGTTCTGAAGATTTTAATTTTGACAAATGTGGTGGTGCGAGTGCTGCTACAGATAAATTGAGGCAAAATCAAGAACATGTTTTTAGACCCCAGAGGGTTTATTAAAACCTCCCCTGGTTATAGGACTATTATATTCTCACCCTGAACTTAACCTCAAGCCCAGAAACCTCATTCTGGCCCTAATACAGACCCTTACCCTAATCTCAAACTAAAACCTAACCCTAAACCTCACCATGGCACTAATCCAAACCCAAACATTAACTTCAACATGGATCCCAGACCCCAACCTTAACCACAACCCAAAACCTAATCTTAACACTAACCGTGGCTCAGATACAGACCCTTTCATTAACCTGGACCCAAAACCTAATCCTAACACTCACCCTGATTTAGATCCAGACCTTAACATTAACCTGAGCCAAAACGTAATCCTAACACTTACTCTGGCTCAGATCCAGACCTTAACATTAACCTGAATGCAAAACCTAATCCTAACACTCACCCTGGCTCTAATCCAGACCCTAACGTTAACCCAATCCTAACATTCACCTTGGCTCTAATCCAGACCCTAACGTTAACCCAGTCCTATCATTCACCTTGGCTCTAATCCAGACCCTAACGTTAACCCAATCCTAACATTCACCTTGGCTCTAATCCAGACCCTAATGTTAACCCAGTCCTAACATTCACCTTGGCTCTAATCCAGACCCTAACATTAACCCAATCCTAACATTCACATTGGCTCTAATCCAGACCCTAACATTAACCCAATCCTAACATTCACCTTGGCTCTAATCCAGACCCTAATATTAACCCAATCCTAACATTCACATTGGCTCTAATCCAGACCCTAACATTAACCCAATCCTAACATTCACCTTGGCGCTAATCCAAATCCTATCATTAATCCAGTCCTAACATTCACATTGGCTCTAATCCAGACCCTAACATTAACCCAATCCTAAAATTCACATTGGCTCTAATCCAGACCCTAACGTTAACCCAGTCCTAACATTCACCTTGGCTCTAATCCAGACCCTTACATTAATCCAGTCCTAACATTCACATTGGCTCTAATCCAGACCCTAACATTAACCCAATCCTAACATTCACCTTGGCTCTAATCCAGACCCTAACGTTAACCCAGTCCTAACATTCACATTGGCTCTAATCCAGACCCTAACATTAATCCAGTCCTAACATTCACATTGGCTCTAATCCAGACCCTAACGTTAACCCAATCTTAACATTCACCTTGGCGTTAATCCAGATCCTAACATTAATCCAGTCCTAACATTCACATTGGCTCTAATCCAGACCCTAACGTTAACCCAATCCTAACATTCACCTTGGCTCTAATCCAGACCCAAACATCAACCCAATCCTAACATTCACCTTGGCTCTAATCCAGACCCTAACATTAATCCAGTCCTAACATTCACATTGGCTCTAATCCAGACCCTAACGTTAACCCAATCCTAACATTCACCTTGGCTCTAATCCAGACCCTAACATTAACTCCAATCATAACATTCACCTTGGCTCTAATCCAGACCCTAACGTTAACCCAGTCCTAACATTCACCTTGGCTCTAATCCAGACCCTAACATTAACCCAATCCTAACATTCACCTTGGCTCTAATCCAGACCCTAACATTAACCTTAATCCAAAATCTAACTCTAACCCTCACCTTGACTCTAATGCAGACTTTAACACTAACCTCAACCCAGAACCTAATCTTAACACTCACATGGGCCCCAATTCAGACAATAACATTAACTATGGCTATAACCCAATCATAATCTGCAGCCTGGTCCTAATTGTTACCTTAACCTTGCTACCTGTGACCTTACCTTGACCCATAATGTAACTCTAATCCTAACCTGGTTGACCCTGACCTTGACCAAATCCTAACCCAGTCAGTACAGGACGGTGTCAGCAGCAGGTCTGTAACAGCATATTGAGGATGTGGTGATGGTCTGTATTTTACCTGTTACATGTCCAGTGACGTCTCAGTGACTCACCTCATGACCCTGGACCCTCTATATTCAGTGAGCACAAACTCACGCTGCTGCATGTTGTGTATAAGTTACTGAGAGTCTGTTCAGTGTTTATTCCGGATGAACTCAGAATAAACTGGTGCCATAATGTAATAACATAAGAGGGGGTGACAACTAGCTGATGGGAAGGGTCTCCCAGAGGGGGATACACCTTTAAAGCAGCGTGCGCCTTTAAAGAGGAAAAAAAAAGTCACTTCAGTCCGTCCTATTTCATAATGCCGGACAATGTCAGCCGGCGCTTCAGCGCGAGACCAATACGGCGTGGAAACGCGAGCGCGTGGAAAAGTAACGGTCCGGCTGTCCTGCTCGAGGCGGTTCTGGTCCTGCCCAGTGGACCGCGGAGAGGTCAACAGTTACTTTCGGCTTGTAGGTACAGCTTAAAGGTAACGGCAGCGCTGGACGACAGAGATTTGGGCTCAGTATGTCCATCCCAGGTACCAAGCGGCCGGTTTGGCTTTCTGTTCCTCCTCTTGCTCTGTTCTTCTCCTCTCCGGGGTGCAGTCGGAGCGTACAGGGCGCGATAAGACCCCTTCTTTCCTATGAGGAGGCATATGCACAGCACTCTGTGGTACGGGCGTGCTGCTCAGAGGCAAAAGCCATGCGTGCTTGCATTCATCTGCAGCGGCGCAGGCTCCGTGTGCAAAGCCCAGATGGTACCTTTAGGTCACTTCTGTGCCTATTTGTGGGGGTTATTAGCGCGGTGTAGCAGCTACATGAGGAGCAGAGTGAGGAGAAGAGCACAGGCTGCACAGTGGAGCAGCTGAACTCCCATGTGTCCATGGCTGGCTTTAGCAGCTAGAGCTTTCTAAAGGCTGTGTAGCGTTTAAGGTAACCTCCTGCGTCATTGCGTGATGTCAGACAGTCGTTCTGATGTTCAGTTATAGCCGGAGACAGATGGAGATAGTGTGAGAAACGGTACAGCTGTTGTTGTGGCTCTTTACAGTTGTTGCCTTATTACAGTGAACTTTCAGCAGAGAGAGAGAGAGAAAGAAAGAAAGAAAGAAAGAAAGAAAGAGAACGAGAGAGAGAGAAAGAGAATGAGAGAGAGAGAATGATATGTATATATATATATATATATATATATATATATATATTTATATATATATATATATATATATATATATATATAGAGAGAGAGAGAGAGAGAGAGAGAGAGAGAGAGAGAGATAGAAAGAAAGAGAACGAGAGAGAGAGAGAGAAAGAGAATGAGAGAGAGAGAATGATATGTATATATATATATATATATATATATATATATATATATATATATATATATATAGATAGAGAGAGAGAGAGAGAGAGAGAGAGAGAGAGAGAGAGAGAGAGGGAGAGAGAGACAGGGAGAGAGTGTGAGAGAGAGAGAGAAAAAGAGAGTGAGAGAGAGAGAAAGACAGAGAGAGAAAAAGAAAGAGAGAACAAGAGAAAAAGAGAGAGAGAGAGAGAGAGAGAGAGAGAGAGAGAGAGAGAGAGAGAGAGAGAGAGAGAAAGAAAGAGAGAACGAGAGAAAAAGAGAGAGAGAGACAGAGACAGGGAGAGAGTGTGTGAGAGAGAGAGAGAAAGAAAGAGAGAACGAGAGAAAAAGAGAGAGAGAGAGAGAGAGAGACTCATCTGAAATGCCACTTTATTCTGCTTATCCTGTGAAACCAAAGCTGGCCATGGTGTATCTGAGTGTCTCAGAGTGACTGTACATGTGATGATGGAGTAGTACCTGATACTGATTGATTGCACCATATGTGCACATGTAGCTAACAGACAGTTACACATCTCTGAGCAAAGGGTCCTTCCCGTCACACTACTGGCTGCATCCCATATGGAAAATACACATGCCTATGCAAATGCATGAGGAGTGTTTATCAGAATACAAAATACATGCCCTACAATGTAGTTTGTAACGTATTCCACACTTTGGAATACCTCCACTTCCTCCTACGTCAGTATGAATGTGGCAATCACAACTTGCTTACCAAAGAAGAATATCCTGTTGTGTTCTTATACTGGCCCTAGGACTGAAATCGCTATTTGAAGACCCCAATATTTTAATCGCAAGAGCTGTAATTTTAATTATGGGCTATTCTATCAAAACCATGTATTATATGGGGAACGGTAACATACCAGAGCTTGTAAACGGCCTGTAGATGAGTTAAACCAATCAGAGGCGGCCAAACAGCTATATACTCTGACATCACCACGTTTGACTTGAAACATCAGATTTGAACTTTGGTTCTCAGAGAACAATGGCTGTTTAAATTACAGGCATAATACTGATCATTGTAATTAGATATTCTTCCCAAATCGTTCGGCCCTAACTGGCACATATTGACAAACTGCCTGTATGGTGAGTGGAATAAAGGAGTCTGCTGTATAGGTTGCTATCTAAATATCACAAGATCAAAAAGGTTGTGATGATTTCATTACACTTATATCAAACACTATATGTCATAACTCACCCACGAGAAGCCCAACACTGCAGTACATGTCTGGTTCTTTGGATGCTCAGTGGAAGCTTAGCCATGAAGCAATACCCTGAGACCATTATGCTAGTCATGTTGTATCTGAGGCTTAGCAATTCCACGAGAGCAAGCATGCATGTAGATGAATATGATATACAGTGTGTAGAAACCTTTAATCATGTAATCATCTAAACCGTAATCACGTTTTCAGAGCCGCCTTACACCTGAATGCCAATACCAGATAGCCTGTATAGTTTGTAAACCCCATACCACATAAAGCTAACACATTGTATCCGATGCTACTAATGATAAATTAAAAACGAAATGCTAACTACGTATATTTGACTAAATAATTATCTGTCATAATTCATAAGAAGCCTAGCACCATATTACATGGCTGGTTCAGTGATCAGTGGAAGCTCTGCCTTGAAGCAATATCCTGAGACCGTTATGCTAGCCACGTTGTATCTGAGGCTGGCCATTTCAACAAGAGCAAGCATGCATATAGCCTAAGCAGTGTGCAGAAGCATTTAGTCAAGTCATGTCCTGTACATTAACATTTATATAAGGTATTTAGCAGACACTCTTATCCAGAGCGACTTACAACTGTGCTTAGTGTTCTATTGGATAATATTTTCCAGCTAGTATAATGTATATAGAAGGTCAGAGTCTAAAACTTGCCATGAGCTAAGACACTGCCCGAACAAGTAGTTTTATTATTAATACTTCAATATGTTTAAAACATTTAACGATAAATAGGTTACAACTAAAACAAGAACAAGAGTATATTCAATGTAATAAACAATAAACATATAACAAATAAATGCAAGACATACGATAAAATAAGGGCCCTGAGATAGACATGAACGAGACAGTAAGACACTGAAGACAAAAGGACGGTGATGTGCACTAGCAGAATTGAGATGTAGGATAAAAGTGGGTAAGACAGTGCCAGTATAAACGGTAGTGCAAACTGAAAAGCATTAAGGCTGTTATAAAGAGATTAACTGCAGCTGTGTGGCATGCTAACTAGCGTTAGCAAATAGGAGATTGTCAATTGAATTATTATGACCACTTCCTACTTTCAAACGTTTTCGAGACAGGCTCTAGACGCAGTCTTCCATGTGGAAGGCACTCCCAACTGATTTGGATACAAATCCATCCTTGCAGATCATGTACATCCACACGTCAGCTAAATGCCATAGATGTAAATATAAAGAGTGTGAATGTTATGGACAGATGTTTATATACTCTTTTTATATATGTCTCTTCAGTATTTGAAAACAGTGACACCAGTATATGTGGTGACAGTAAGTTAATGTCAGTGAAAAGATCATATGATGTTGATCACAACACAGTTTTTATCCCTTAAGTACGCTACGTCACTATGCCGCAAGCATGAGCGTGCCAGTAAGTACAGCTGCTATCCGGTTTTTACTTGGTTGTTTATTAGCCGCCTACCTTTTGGCTGTTGTGAGGTAAAGAAAATGTGTTAGGCTAATCCTAACAGTGGCTAGATGGCTGGCAAGACAACTTCATAATGAGAGTGAGAGAATGTGAATGAGGGATAGAGGACAGAAATGTTACTGACAGATGTTTATATCCTCTGTTTTTATATTCTCTTCAATATTTGAAAACAGTGACACCAGCATATGTCTTATATTGATGTTTACAGTGTGTCAGTAAAAAGGTCATACGGTGTTGATCATAACACAGTTTTATAGCCCTCAGTTCCTCAGTGTGTAGAAAGAAAGTAAGAGCTAAAGAGCTAATAGCATGAGCTTGTATTTTTTATGTACAGTACCAGCCAGTATAGTTGCTATCAGGTTTTACTGAGGTAAAGAAAAGGGGTTAGGCTAATGCTAACATGGCTAGCTAGCTGACAAGACAACTAGCTTAACTTCAAGTACATAATGAGAGTTAGAGAGTATGAATGGGGGACAGAGATAGAAATAATGTTACTGACAGATGTTTATATTCTCTGTTTTTATATTTCTCCTCAATATTTGAAACTGTGACACCAGGATATGTCTTATATTGATGTTTACAGTATGTCGGTAAAAAGGTTATACGGTGTTGATCATAACACAGTTTTATAGCCCTCTGTTCCTCAGTGTGTTGATAGAAACTAGGAGCTAAAGAGCTAATAGCATAAGCATGTATTTTTTTTAATGTACAGTACCAGTCAGTATAGTTGCTATCAGGTTTTTACTGAGGTAAAGAAAAGGGGTTAGGCTAATGCAAACATGGCTAGCTAGCTGACAAGACAACTAGCTTAAATTCACTTACATAATGAGAGTTGAAGAGTATGAATGGGGGACAAACATAGAAATGATGTTACTGACAGATGTTTATATCCTCTGTTTTAATATTTCGCTTCAGTATTCGAAAAACAGTGCCTCCAGTGTATGTCATGCTGCTGTTTACAGTAAGCTAATGTCAGGAAAAAGGTCATGTAGTGTTGACCATAACACAGTTTTATATCCCTCAAATCCTTTATGTGTAGGAGGAAATTAAAGCCGACCACTCTGTCCAAGGCCAGTCAGATGACTGTTAACAACAACCAGAACAATATAGTTAAACAATATAGTTATCCATATTGATTTCTTATTATTTTCTTGAGTTCTTGTAAATCTGAGTTTAATTCATGAATGTATTACTGAACACAGGAGGAGAGGGAAAGAAAGATGCTGAAGGAGACTGACAAGGTTGAAGGAGGAGATCTGATGGAGGTTAGTGGTCAAGAAGAAGGCGTGGGAGAGCTGTTGGGAGGTTTCAATTAAATCTGAATTCATCTTAACCTAATATTTGTCACTAAGATCAGAAATTTCTCTCTCCTAGCTTATTAAATAGCCTACAGAGTAAAATCCCACACCTTCTCGTGACATGAACTGGCAGGAGACAACTGATCGAGAATCTGTGGATTGTGTAACATACTGTATTTTGTAGAGCGGAGAGGGCGTGGCTTCATTTCACTACCTTTACCTGTGCCTGTTGTAAGTGAATGGATATAGTACACTGCTCAAAAAATTAAGGGAACACTTTGAAAACACATCAGATCTCAATGGGAAAAAAATCATGCAGGATATCTTTCCTCATATAGACTGGGTAATGTGTTAGGAATGAAAGGATAACACATCGCTTGATGGAAATAAAAATGATCACCCCACAGAGGGTTGAATTCAAAGACACCCTGAAAATCAAAGCGAAAATATTATGCAGCAGGCTCGTCCGTTTAACCCAAACTCCACTGCAGCAACTCAAAATGGTACTTAGTAGTTTGTATGGCCCCGACACGCTTGTATGCAACGTTGGGGCATGCTCCTAATGAGACGATGGATGGTGTCCTGGGGGATCTCCTCCCAAATCTGGACCAGGTCATCACTGAGCTCCTGGACAGTCTGAAGTGCAACCTGGTGGCGTCAGATGGACCGAAACATCATGTCCCAGAGGTGTTCTATTGGATTTAGGTCAGGCGAACCGGTGGGCCAGTCAGTGGTATCAATTCCTTCATTCTCCAAGAACTGCCTGCATACTCTCGCAACATGAGGCTGGGCATTGTTGTGCACCAGGAGGAACCCAGGACCCACTGCACCAGCGTAGGGTCTGACAACGGGTCCAAGGATTTCATCCTGATACCTAATAGCAGTCAGGGTGCCCTTGTCTAGCCTGTAGAGGTCTGTGCGTCCTTCCAGGGATATTCCTCCCCAGACCATCACTGACCCACCACCAAACCAGTCATGCTGAATGATGTTGCATAACATTCTCCTCGGCGCCTCCAGAGCCTGTCATGTCTGTCACATGTGCTCAGGTGACACCTGCTCTCATCTGTGAAAAGCACAAGGCGCCTGTGGCGGATCTGCCAATACTGGTGTTCTGTGGCAAATGCAAATCGAGCTCAACGGTGCTGGCCAGTGAGCACAGGGCCCACTACAGGATGTTGGGCCCTCAGGCCACCCTCATGAGGTCTGTTTCTGATTGTTTGGTCAGACACATTGACAGCAGTAGGGCTCTGGCAGTGCTTATCTTGTTCCTCCTAGCACAAATGAGCAGATACCGGTCCTGCTGAGGGGTTAAGGACCTTCTACAGCCTTGTCCAGCTCTCCTAGAGTAACTGCCTGTCTCCTGGAATCTCCACCGAACTCTTAAGACTGTGCTGGGAGACACAGTAAACCTTGTGGCACTGGCACATATTGATGTGCCATCCTTCAGTAGTTGGACTACCTGTGCAACCTCTGTAGAGTCCAGGTACCACACCATGGTACTAGTAGTGGCGCTGACCCAAGTCAACTGCAGAACTAGTGAAATATCAGTGGGAAAAGATGAGGTGGGACAAAAGGTCAATGACCTCGTCCTTTTAAACCATTCCTGTTTTGGGGGGTGTCTCATTGTTGCTCCTCTACTGCACCTGTTGTTAATTTCATTAACACTAAAGCAGCTGAAACTGATTAACAGCCCTCCCTACTATTTAACTGACCAGATTAATATCCCTGAAGTTGAACTGAGTTGATGCTGTACTCTGATTAAGAAGTGTTCCCTTTATTTTTTTGAGCAGCGTATTTAAGTCATGTTAGCTCTGCACTTTATACAAACTACACAGAGAGATAAGATAAGATAAGATGCCTTTATTGTAATTGCACAGTGTACAACGAAATTGAGCAGCAGTCCGTCGGCACTTTACACTCAAAATAATTAAACATATGGCTAAACTATATAAAGTGCAAAAATTGAGAGAGAGACAGAAGGAAAAAAATAAAAATAAAATAAGAAATAAATAAAACAATAATTTACATATATACACATTATCTAAAATAATTTTAATATAATAAATGACTATAAAAACTGTAAATTCTAAACAGACAATAGACAGGTGAGGTAGCAGTTAGTTATTGCGCATTCTTTGGATTGCTTATTGAGATAATTATTGCACATCAAGAGGTTTTTTTTTTTGCATAGAAGAATATATATTGCACACTCCAGGACCAATAGTGCAGTGAGTGATATATAGAACAGAGGTGGAATGGAACACTGGAAGAGTATTCGTTGGTCTATTGGAGTCAGTGCCAGTGAAGTTCGAGGTAGTGTTTAGATCACTTCTACTGAGCACCATGTTCACCAGAGATGGATCTACTGTGTGGCTATTTTAGATGAATGTTCTAGCTGTTGTTCCAGGCCTACCGCATGTCCATGGCCAGTAGTGGGTCACTACAACATTTCTATTATATGTAAAAACAAACAGTATGAACATCTGTCAGTAACATTATTTCACTCTCACCATGAAACAGCAGTGATGCTCCCTCAGCCACTCTCTCAGCTTTCTCGGCCACCCACTGAGCCACAGTTGCAGCTGCTACTTACTTTTAGTCTTCGGCCTTCTGGTCTGCTAGCAATCCCACCTCTGACATCAGTGTGGCAAGATGAATGCTCTTTTACTGAACATAGCAGAAGGGAAGACCGTCTGCTTAGCGCTACTATACAGTACTTTCTGAAAGCAGGCAATGTTCCACTTGTGGTTACACTAAATCTTAGTTCTTGGGCCATTAAAAAATTAGGTTTAGGGCCTCTATCCCTTAACCATGCCTGACTGGCAACAACTACCCTACAGCTCAGCTTAGAATAATACATCACAGTAAGTGCATGCGGTACCGGGTTCTGCTGAAAACATAAACCTTTTACATCAAGCTTTTACTACAAGTCCAGCACTTTCAGAGGTGCTTCGTATGGGACGCCATGTTCAGTAGCGGGTCTCTGTATTTTTCCAAATGGGAATTCCAACAGTGTATTTAAAACATTGGGATAATAGATAGAAATCTGAATAATTAATTGTGTAAAACTTTGTTTTAAAGAATCAACCACAGTGATAATGATGGGAACCAGACATCTGAATAGTTTAATGCTAAAGGTTCTGTCCGGATAAGTGATCTCACATTTAATAGCATTCGGGTTTATGTTTAGATTTTTTAATGAATGGTTCCTTTAATGCCCAGGAAGCAAACCTAGACACAAACCTAGCATTTAGTCTGAATGTGTAAAACAGTCTCCAGCAAAACCTTGATTTTCTCTTTTTCTCTTCACAGGCCAGCTCAAATCTCACAAACCCAAGCCAAAAACATTTCCAAAGGTCCTGTTTGTGCCTCTCATTCTGACTATAATCTTCATCCTTTACTATTTATTAAACAGAAAAGCTATTGTCTGGTATATACCTAATCCTGACAGGAAAGGAAAAGGAACAGCGAGCACACCTGAAGAACCCACCACAAAACAAACCTACTCCTCTCCTACACCCACAACACCAAGTGCCAAACCGCAACAAAGGGCATGTGGTGTGCCAGTGAGGAGTGACCCCATGGTTAAAGTTGGGGACCGTAACTCCTATGTGATCGGCTCCTATGTGGAGCACCGCTTAGGGAGGAAAATGATACGAACAGTTGCTATAGTGCTTCGTAGTGAGCAGGTGGAATACTACTGCGTGTTATGTTGTGACGGAAGGGAGTTTTCTGTAGCTGCCAGCTGCGACATTCACTCTGACCACTTTGGATTTGAGTACGGAACAGCAGATATTACTTGTCCAGTCACTGAAAACTGCACAACACCAGCATATGTGGCTATTACGTACCAAACACATAAAGGAGACGGATCCTTATGGAATATACAATCCTTCCAGCCTGTTGGGAATCAGCAGCCCAGGACGGAAAACTTCCCATATACATTTACAGTCTGTATTTCTGTTATGTATGATTATAGTAACGTGTTGGGGCTTGTGCAGGCCATGGAGATGTTCAAGATTCTTGGTGTTCAGAAGGTAGCCATTTACAAGACCAGCTGTGATCCTGCTATACAGAAGATCCTGGACTACTATGTTGGGCAGGGCTTTGTGGACATCATCCCATGGACTGTAACGTCATACATTAAAGTGTCCAGAGGATGGCAGAAGTCCCGTTCATCAGGAGAACTGCATTACCATGGACAAATCCCAGCTCTCACTGACTGTGTGTATCGCTACATGTACGAAAGTCAGTATGTAGCTCTACAAGATTTGGATGAATTTATACTGCCTCTGAAAGAAGATAACTGGACGACACTCATTCCTCAGCTGGAGATGAAATATGCACACCGTGCAGGCTTTGAGTTTGAGAATAACGTATTTCCCTTTTCCCTTTCCAGTCATCAGAAACCTGAGTATGAACCAGAGTTATGGAAGCACGTCACTGGAGAAAACATCTTACCACATGTGTACAGGATACCTGTTAACCCAAAAGCGTTTAACAATATCAAAGTCATTGTGAATCCTCGGTTAGTGGTCAGACCTACAGTGCACGGGCTTTTGGATTCCAGGGGTGGTACCATCAGGGTGGATTCCAAAATCGCCCGCCTGTACCACATTAAACCAGTTTCAGAACAAGACTTTTCAGAGAACTCAGTTATATGGGATACTCACCTCTGGGACTATGCAAACAAGCTGATTCCTGCTGTATCTGAAGTGCTTAAACAAGTCTTGAACCATTGAATTATGACTGTCAAATCCAAACATTTTAATTTATTTGAAGCTTTGGGGTACCATATCAGTGACCATAGCAACACCCTAGCAACAATCAGAGATCAAATTACAAAAAGCTAAGACAGGAGACACTATGTGGCCATTTGTTTGACAATGCCTTTATACAACCATCAGCCACAATATTGAAACTACCTCCTTGTATCTGCACTCACTGTCCATCTAATCAGGTCCACTGACCATATAGGAGCAGTCTGGAGTTCTACAGTTACAGACTGTAGAATACTTTGTACTGCATACTTTGCTACCCTGTTCTTCAATGGTCAGGACCCCCACAGGACCACCACAGAGCAGGTATTATGTAGGTGGTGGATCATTCTCAGCACTGCAGTGACACTGATGTGGTGGTGGCGTGTTAGTGTATCCTGTGCTGGTGTGAGTGGACCAGACACACTGAGACACACAGGGTTATTGTCCAACCAAAACTATCTAGCCAAAAGCGTCCTGTGGGCAGTGCCCTGTGGGCAGCGTCCTGTGGGCAGCGTCCTGTGGGCAGTGTCCTTTGGGCAGCGACCAACTGTGCAGCAGCATATGAGTTATCGTCTCTGATAGTTTTGGAGAACCATCAAGGTAGGAGTGTCTACCAATGTGTCTAATCGACTTACACCGTATCAACACACACTAACACACCACCACCACGTCAGTGTCACTGCAGTGCTGAGAATGATCCACCACCCACATCATACCTGCTCTGTGGTGGTCCTGTGAGGGTCCTGAGCATTGAAGAACGGGTTAATAAAGAAAATAGAGAAACAGATGGACTCTAGTCTGTAACTGTAGAACTACAGAGTGCTCAGTCCACAGTACGGTACACACCACAGTCCTGAAACACTGAAACAATGTGACTCCTAAGTTGTTGGACACTGCTCTTATACCACGATCATCCACAACACACCCAAGTACACAGTGCTTAAAGACTATGTTTTTGGACATTGTTTAATAGGCTTGCTACACCATAACAACCACCTGGAACAATATGGCAATCTCCTAGCAACACGCTAGCAACCATATCAAATATGATAGTAAGTGCCTGGAAAAACCCTACCAACTGTTCTCAAATTGATTAAGCTGTCCAGTCACCCAACATGCTGTTCAGGTAATGCACTTTTTTGATGTTGTTTTATTGTTTGAAAATGTGAAAGTTATGAAGGGATGAAATGTAGCATAAGGAGTCTCGCCCAAAGACTCTGGTGGTGTCCCATGATGTGTCCTGGCAGGAAATGCCCATTATGTTGTGTGAAGGGCATTAATATCACTAACGGTCCTCATCCAGCTGCAAGCGTTTTACACTGGTCAAAACCGCAGCTGCCCTTTACATTGTACAGGACTCGTAGAAAACGGGACGGATTAATAAGCCCTGCTGAACTGGCTTGAATGTCTGTGGCATGCTTACTCTTATAACCTGCCATGGCCTTAATTATCTTGTTTCCGAAACAGCGTTATGGAATCTTCTGCCCAGGGACATCTGTAGGAGAGTACTAGTGGGGATGTGGAACCCCAAGCCTTACTTACCATTTGACTTTACTTGTCAATGAATAATCGTAGACCAATGTTTCCTTTTTTTCAGGGTTCGTTTAGCTGTAAATAAAAGCCTTTGTTTGGATGTCTGAAAGGTGGCGACGGGTCGTGCACTAAATCTGGAATGTTTTGGAAACACTCAGGGAGTTTAAACAGTTCTATGCAGAAATACTACTGTTATAATTTTAGAATGTGAGTTTATTTGCACCTTAATCAATGCTAAAGGCCACTTGTTGTGGCTTCCATGACCAGGTTGAATTTGTATCCATAAGAATGTTTGCCTTGCTATGTTAAAATGCTGCATTTGCACATTGTATTAAAAATATGTTTTAAAATTGAATAAAAGCCAAGAAAACACGATAAATGGGTTTATAATCAATCGGTTACAAAGAGTATTCGGTTCCTGGATGGGGCGTCCAGTGTTTTGCGTTTTCTCCCCGTATCTCAGCTCAGAGCTTATCCTACCATATATAAATGAACTATTAAGAGATTCTGCTGTAGAAACTTTAAATAATTTACAGCCACAGTCCCTATAATTTAACATATATTGTAATAATAAGTAAAACTATGACTGTTATAAGATGGTAATGTCTAAAAAGTAATCGATAAAAGCAGCTAATAGCAGTTCAGAGTTTATCAATCAATTATGGGGTGATGCTGTTCGAGAATTTCTAAATAACTGGTAGCCAAAATCACAATTTTTAAGTGTTTTTTTAATGATAAATAAAACTAAAGAAATTATAAAATGCTTAATAAGGATTCAATAAAAGCAGCTAATAGCAGTTCAGAGTTTATAAAACAGTGTACATATGAATTTTGAAGTGATTCAACTCTAGAAGCTTTAAATAAGTTCTATAAATAAATCTTTAAATAATTATTCACAATAGTTTATAAAATGATCATTTCTAATAAATGTAATAGTAATAATTAATGATGCTATATAATCATGCTATGTTTATATACATTATGAAGTTTATTTAAGCACTTATATGTAATTGTTTATTAAAGCCTTTATAGAAAAAGCTAGTTTTCACTCAATCATTCATCTACAAGCAGTTATCAAATGGTTTGCAAAAGCTATTTTCTCATATTTCTTTTAATCCAATATTATATTACATTAAAACACTCAACATATAGAAGGTTTTTTTTTTACCAGGTCACTTGTCCTTGACCTTATGGCCATACTAAATATAAAGTGAATTTAATTTTACCATTCATATAGAGCACAATGCGTCTTTATCTTAAACATGGCTAAAGACAAAGGTGTTTTCAGATGGCAAGCATCACAGAATAACTGTAGTATTTGTGTCTTATTTTAGTAATACATAAAATCAATGTAAATAAGTTTATATAAATTTACATCTCCAGGGCACTGAGAAAAACACATCCCACTTTTGCTTAGCTTACAAAGTCCAGTGCTTTTAGTTTCAGTTTGATTTGGTAACCAGACCCAATAATAACCTAAGAAAACAAGCATTAAATGAACTGTAAAAAAACAAACCTACAGATGTTTAGAAGCACATATTGTATTGGAATTCTACTGATCAACCAAATTCTGGCACCTTCTGGCTAGAAATGGAACAAGAGGTGGAACTCAATATTATATCTGACAATTTTTGGTATGGCAATAAAATTCTTTACCAAATTGTATTGCTGTACCAAAGAATGTAGCACCCATAGAATCATAACTAATAATGTCATTTTACCAAATCTAAAACCTTTTATGAAATCTGAACATTTTACCAAATGTAAAACCTTTTACCAAATCTAAAATCTTTTACAAACTCTGAAAAATTTTACCAGCTCTGAACCCTTTTACCAAATGTGAAATCTTTTACCAAATAAATACCAACATTTATTAAATAAGGGAAAAAAGACATTGTAATACACACCTGTCCTGTTAATAGTTTAATAATTGATAATATTTGCTGAGCCTCCCACCTACTTTGGTTCATACTGTACGACCCCTTTTGTGTTTTGTGTTACTGTGCTGTATTGTGAAACTGCTACAGGCTGCTACATTCCTTCGGGATTAATAAAGTATCTATCTATTTATCTACCTTGCAACAGAAGGCTTTAACACATCCACAGCATTTATACAGAGGTGAAAGTTCAAAAACCGTGCAGCGGCATGGCCTTCCATGGAAACGGTACCTTGGTAATATCCAGTAAAATGTGTGATTAACTCCACACTTAGCATTAAAACATAATAATAATAATAATAAACCCCAAACTTTCCCACAGTATAAAAAGTCAAAAAGTAATAAACATTAAAATATCTACTCTCTATGAAGCCTCACACTGAAGTTAAGGTTTGTTGTTCCTTCTGTTGTGCTGTTGATACAGATTACATGTTGACACATTACTCCTCGTGTTCTGTTTAGCATTTTATCTTTTTTTTTTTTTTCCCTTATTTAAATATAAGTTAATTAAACCTGGCTAGCATAGACCCTGTGTACTGTTATGTACATTACCTGCCCCATTCGGAGAGTAAAGCATTCATTGTCACCAGAAAGGCCAGAGCAGACTTTTCCTGCTAAGGAGGCTCCGGTCATTCGGGATACAGGGTCCACTCCTCCACACGTTTTATGACTCTGTGGTGGCATCAGTATTCTTCTACAGCATTGTCTGATGGGAGGACGGCATTATGACTGCAGATAGGAAGAAACTGGACAAGCTGATCAGGCAGGCAGGCTCTGTTCTGGGGTGTGCGCTGGACCCCGTGGAGGCAGTTGGGGAGAGGAGGATGTTCACCAACTGGCATCCATAATGGAGAACACCTCTCATCCACTACAAAAGACAGTTGATGCACTGGTCAGCACCTTCAGTGACAGGCTCCTCCACCTGCGATGGTTAAGGAAAGATACAGCAGCTCTTTTCTCCCTACTGCTTTTAGACTCTACAATCAGCCCCTTCCCAAACAGAGCATCAGACACTCACCATTGTAGACACACTATATGGACCTACATCCATCTATATATTCAATGTGACTTAATTATTGAGCGATATTTGCTGCTGCACCTCATTACCTGTACATCACCTGTGTACATACTGTACTGACTGCCCACATCACTGAAGTTCATGCACTCTATATACTATATCAGCGGTATTTGGGTGACTGTCAAGATTATCAGTATTTGTATAGCTGGTGTAAGAGAATATAATTGTGCAATATCTTTCAGTTACCATGTAATATATATCTGTGTAATCACACATGTAAATTTGTATAGTTGTTTTTGTATTTTATTGTTTTTTTTACTTTGTTTTTTAAATTCTGTATAACTTGCCCTTTTGTCTACCTCTTGTTCTATATATATATATATATATATATATATATATATATATATATATATATATATATATATATATATATTCAATTTGACACATTGGAAAATATACAAACATTAAATGCTGTGTTTCAGCTCATTTCTCTTGGTAAATTAAAGTTGACAGAAAATACCAAAAAACATGTTTAACTTTGTTTCCTGTTAGGAATGTATTTTTTTATTATTTGAAAGTCAGTAAAGACCTCCAGAAACAATTGAATTTGATTGTAAGCGAATCACGAAGTGTATCACCAGTTCCACGTAAGAGCCAAAGGTACAGATACAGTAGTGGAGCTAAAGTAACGGTCTGCTGTTGGGACTGAGGCGGGTTTGTACCCGCCCAGCGGAGAGAAGCAGTCTCCACTTTAGTTTCACTTTGCAGCAGATCTGGATGGCGGAGAGCGTTTAAGATGGGCAGTATGTGGATTACAGGTACTAAACGGCTTGTTTGGCTTTCTGTTACTCCTCTTACTCCTTCTTCTCCTCCAGTGTCTGATTACAGGCTTGTGAGGAGCTGGACAGGCTTCTTTAAATGCGCGCTGCGTGAGTGTGCTGATCGGTTACGTGCGCAAAAGCGGGATGGGACTTCAGTTTTAAGTGAAACTGAAGCTAAAAAGGAAGTGGGGGTGTATCTCGGGGCCCATTAGTGCGAATATACGGTAAATGTAACCCTACAGTTGTTTAGTGAACTATTTGGAAATGACTGACTGCAGTATTGGTGAACATTTAGCTGACAGGCAGTCCTTCTTCTCTGAACATGAAACAGAAACATTCTTTCCAACAAACTCTCAGTAAAATAAAATAACTTTCAACTTCACACTCTCACATGCTAAATGTCAAATTAGCTTCAATTAACTGGAACAAAACCTGTTCTG
>JAMWET010001933.1:20000-72133 GCA_024036415.1 Prochilodus magdalenae | reverse complement strand
AGTACACGTCTCTCCCGAGTAGCTTGTTCCCAATACACCCTCTCCCGCTCTGCTGTGGAGCGCAGTCTGAAGCCTGAGCTGAACAGGCAGTGGAAAACATGACGGTTTATTAGCAGCTAAGTTCCAAACAAATCTCTAAATAATGATTCTGGATTCAGACACAGATGATGCCAGTTTCCACTTTATTAGGTACACCTTCCCCGTAGCTTTACTACCATAATGTAGCATACTGCTACTGGTGCTGGGTCTTGAAGCTCATCAGTCGAGCCATGCTGATGGCCATGCCAGGAGGATCATGGGTTGCACACGTCTAGGTCTGTTCATTTACATGGGCATCTTTGCAATGCTGATGGGCAGTTGTTTCCAACCATGGTAAGACTAAGTCTTTAAAGGGAGCGAGACCAACATTTCTTTTTTCGGCTTGTTTTGGCTACGGGGGTTGTGCAGATCTCCAGAATAATGGGGGCTTTCCTCGTTAGCATCTTTGACCCCCCTTTGTTGACCTGCCAACTTGCAGTACGACAAGCAAGCTGATTCTGTCCTTTACTTGAGGGCCAGAATTTTCTCCGTAAATGGATGCCACGCTAAGTGTTACAAGCTTCCGCATTCATATTTCCACCAGTTATAACTCTCCTAATTCACACTTACCTTAAAACATAATAGCTGCACGCAGAAGTCCTGCAGATGGTGCGGTAGGGGTGGAGGTGGAGTGACACCAGGTCTTCTGGACATGTGGCGTATGACAGCAAACCGGTCATCTCGGCACTGACCACGGTGCCTCCACACACGGATTTGTTGGTCATCTTCACAAAGACAAAAGCAGGACTCATCGCGGAAGTTGGTCTGCTGCCATTCTGAGTCACTCCATGAGTCTGGCATGACACCACTTCAGTCTTTGGCATTGACATGGTGTTAAGGCGTCTGCCAATGGTGCTGGCACTAACAGGATGACTCATGAAGGGCATCATAAGGGCATTGCTGTTGGGTCAGTCAGGTACAGAAATGAGGCTCATCTTTGTAGCGTGAAACTTTTGGATGTCTCATGATGTCAAACACACCCACCAAATTTCATTCTTGTCAGCTGATTCCTTCTGGGTGCAGCTATTTGTTCAGCTATTCTTATATTATCTCATTATAACCCTTCCAGAAAAGGGACTTGTTGTAGTTGTTTATACAGGGGTTGGACAATGAAACTGAAACACCTGGTTTTAGACCACAATCATTTATTAGTATGGTGTAGGGCCTCCTTTTGCGGCCAATACAGCGTCAGTTGGTCTTGGGAATGACATATACTGCGTCCTGCACTGTGGTCAGAGGGATTTTAAGCCATTCTTCTTGCAGGATAGTGGCCAGGTCACTACGTGATGCTGGTGGAGGTTCGTCCTTCTTGGTGGTATGCTGACATTACCCTGGATACCGTGGCTCTTGATACATCACAAAGACTTGCTGTCTTGGTCACAGATGCGCCAGCAAGACGTGCACCAACAATGTGTCCTCTTTTGAACTCTGGTATGTCACCCATAATGTTGTGTGCATTGCAGTATTTTGAGCAGAACTGTGCTCTTACCTGCTAACTGAACCTTCACACTCTGCTCTTACTGGTGCAATGTGCAATTAATGAAGATTGGCCACCAGGCTGGTCCAATTTAGCCATGAGACCTCCCACACTAAAATGACAAGTGTTTTAGTTTCATTGTCCAACCCCTGTATGTGTAAAGGTATGTGTTTGTGTTTGTGTTAAGGCCTGTTCATACCGATTAGTGCTTTTCACTTACGCGCTGCAACAGTAGGTACACTGGGAACATCCCATTCTTCATAAAAGACAGCATCATAGGGTGTTTTGCCACCTCTCACAGAAGCTGAGGCTGCATATGACTGATTTCCATGCGTCAGTGGTGGGAATTCAGGGCTCTGCCTCTGCTTTTTGCTCCTCTCGTTATAAAGAAGTGAATGAACTGCAGTTGTAAACAGTTACCATAGATCTTACTCGCCGTCATTCAGAGCCCTTCAGCAGCTCGGCTTTGTTCTCTTTAACCGCCGCATGTTTATAGTCAGTGTGTTGCATGTTGCATGAGCTTTCTGTGCTGCTCTGCAAGCATGAGGATTCTCCCGCCATCCTGATGGATGCTTCATTGGACTGTAACCATGACAGTGAAGCTCTGATTAGTCAGCCTGATCTGAACGCATACGTACAGCAGAAAGCCGAGGAGCGTTTAACGCTGCATGGTGTAAAAGACAGGATGACTATAGAAGCACTCTTTCTCAAAACTTGTGTTATTTCAGCCATAAAAACTGACTGAAGTGTGAATAGGCCTTTACTGTATATCGGGGGTGGGTGTTTTGTGTGTGAGGGTCCACCAGTAGCGTGAGGCCTGTCATTAGTTGTGACCTCTCCTGTGGGTGCAGTGCTCTATGTCTTTCTGCTGGTGCTACACTCACTCTATACCATTAAACGATTTCTTTATCTAATTAAAAACATGACCTTTCAGCCTGTGCTTCTCAATTTATCAACAGGTGTGGTCCACTAATGGGGACGAGGTTTGGATCCAGTGTCTTCCTTTACCCCATCTAGTGGCCTGAACACAGAAACAAAACCAAAACAGAAAAAGACAGTTCAGTCACTCAAGCCAAGTCAGAACCAAAAAGGTAAAAGGGGCGACATATTCTGAAATGCACTTAACATCCCTTAACGTCAAGTCAGCATTGCCAAGGACTTCCTGAAGCCTAAAATTTTGCGCATGGTTCTGTGCAGCTTTATTGATAAGCTGATGTTATGCATCTAAATATATGTATGGGCTCCAGGGGTTGGATAAAACATATGGTCCTGTATAATATCACACCATTTTGCGGCGTATAGATAGTATTGATGCACCTGTAAGACTTGTAAACTTACATTGATCTGCCACCACTTTGGCTTACGTTAAGGATAACGTTTATTTTCAATGTGACTTAGTCTACTCCATAGAAGCATCTGCTAAACATGTAAACGTAAGGCTAATGTTAATTTGTCAAATTAGGCTTGAGCCCAAGACAATTTAATTAAGTCCAGTATAGTTAAATATACGCCAAAGACTGTGATGGTGTTTTGACAGTGTCATGGAGTGACTCCGAATGGCAGTGGGTCATCTTCAGTGATTCAGGACCATGACCAGACTTGAGTTGGGAAGGCCTGGTGTCACTCCACCTCCACCCCTACTACACAATCTGCAGGATCTGTGTAAGAATATTCAAGCTGCATGGGATGGATACATACTGAGAGATGCTACTTCTGTATGTGTAGCTCTCTATATAGTCCATATCAGTCTAAATGTATCATCACTTATTGTTCCTGGTCACCTTTATCTTCCTTCCCGACAGCAACAGCACTGCAATCCCACACTTCCTTCTGGGTGCAGAAATTCTTTGGATGATGGGTGTATTTCTGAATATGTTGCCTCTTCACCTTCCTGGTACTGACCTGGCTTAAGTTCCTGAGGTAATGTGTTTTTCTGGTTTTGGACCCAGGACATTGTGACACCCCTCGTCCCTATTAGTGGACCAGACCTTTTGGATATTTGTTAGTTGCAAGAGGTTAGAGCAAGTTTTACTCTGCGTTGTTTTCCCTGTGTACATTCAAAACGAGGAACTGAACCCAATCTGGAACCTACTAAACTTACAGGGGTTGGACAATGAAACTTAAACACCTGTCATTTTAGTGTGGGAGGTCTCATGGCTAAATTGGACCAGCCTGGTGGCCAATCTTCATTAATTGCACATTGCACCAGTAAGAGCAGAGTGTGAAGGTTCAGTTAGCAGGTAAGAGCACAGTTCTGCTCAAAATACTGCAATGCACACAACATTATGGGTGACATACCAGAGTTCAAAAGAGGACAAACTGTTGGTGCACGTCTTGCTGGCGCATCTGTGACCAAGACAGCAAGTCTTTGTGATGTATCAAGAGCCACGGTATCCAGGGTAATGTCAGCATATCACCAAGAAAGACGAACCTCCACCAGCATCACGTAGTGACCTGGCCACTATCCTGCAAGAAGAATGGCTTAAACTCCCTCTGACCACTGTGCAGGACTTGTATATGTCATTCCCAAGACGAACTGACGCTGTCTTGGCCGCAAAAGGAGGCCCTACACCATACTAATAAATGATTGTGGTCTAAAACCAGGTGTTTCAGTTTCATTGTCCAACCCCTGTATGGTCCTAGAAAGAAGCATTTTCCATCTACGTTTAATGATTATTTATGATTAGTGATATTGTCCTTTTAGTCATTTAATGCATATCTAAAGTGTGTAATTTAGCCAATTAGCCTCCTTGCTTGGTAGCTATAGCTTGACTCAAATTAGCTGATGCAAAACCATGTGCTGCACTGCTTTACACTCATACTCACACGAATGCCTACAATTACACAGAATCACGTGCAGAATTAAGCAAATTTGAGCAAAAGCACCGGTTCTTAGAGGCTAACGATATTAGCATTAGAATTTAAGCTAGCTTAAAGTAGTGAACTGACAACAATAAATTCCATAACAGGAACATATTTCAGCGCTGCTATTGTTGATGTAGTATTGCACAGTAACTTGATCTTTACCTCAGAGCTTAAGAAAATGTGTTAATTGTCATCAGCGTTACTAAAGATAAGCAACCAGCAAAACCACAGCAGAATCATGGCCTCCCCTGTGCCATGGTCCATGTAGACACCATCATGTAGTGCATTTTATCATAATAACTTTTTAATGAGTATTTAATGAGTATAATAATATGGCCTTTTATGCACCTCTAACGTGTGGAATTTAGCCAATTAGCTGCATTGCTTGGTAGCTACAGGGTGACCTAAATTAGCTGATACAAAACCATATGTTGCGCTGCGTTTTGGTCATACTCATACAAGTCATGTGTACAAGTTGAGTCACGTGCAGAAACAAGCACATTTGAGCAAAAATACTTCTTCTTGTATGCTATTGACATTAGCCTATTAGCTTAGCAAGCTTTTTACAATAACAATAACAGTAACGATTCAAAAAAACTTTATCCTCACCTAAAAGAATAAAAATGAATTAAACTGTCATTGGCTTCAACTGCCAATGACAATGGTCCTACGGTCACTCCAGGGGATTGTCAACCTGATAGTTACTTTGTTGTCTTGTGCAGGTTAAAGAAGTAGAAGTGGTGTTTAGCACTGGATGCAGTTTTAGTTTTTATATGTGGACCAAACAGACAACTGCCTGTTTTCCGTTGCTGTCATCTAAAAAAATATTTTCATTGCTTGTCTTCATCATTTCAATTCCCCATTATACGCCCAGCATGCAGTGGTGGCTTTATCACGGTTGGTTTGCATATTAAAAAGACAAACTAGCGAGCCCTGTTAATCCCACACAGGCAAATCCTTCTGTATTTCAGTCCACAGTCCTACCTGGATCAACACAGCCACTCTATTTGAAGCTCCTGCATTGTGGCTATACCCTGTTCTGTTGATGCTCACTTTGTGTTAGCCAACTTTCAGCTCTTCATCAAAAGCAGTTTCTGAGCTCAAAGCTGCTCTTGACTCTCAAAGTGACACTGTCTGAAAGGACAGCATAGACCAGCATGCATTCCATGCTTGTGTAATCTGGTTTACGCTGGTCTGGTGTTGGTTGGAGTGATTACCCATGCTGGTTGACCAGTTTAATAGTATCCTAAACGCAACATATGCTGGTTTTGCCGTGTTTTCTAGCAGGGCACCCAGTGTCTGGTGAACAGGGGTCAGAAAATAACCCTTGATGAAGGTTGCAGAGGGCAACTTAGCTTGCCAATAGATGGGCTACAGTGTGTAATATAAAATCTAGCACATAGAACAAAAAAGGTTTCACGCTTAGCCACGCATGTGACATTAGCAAGGACGTGCCTTATTGCTGTACCTGACTGACCCAACAGCCACGATTAGAGACATTTAGCATACAGTGATGGTGCAGGCAGGTGACTGCACAGCGCAGGACCACATGCACGCAGACCGTTACGATGACTGCCCTTAACACCACATCGCCAAAGACTGCAACGGTGTCATGCCAGACTGGCATGCTGTGACTCATAATAGCAGCGGCCATCTTCAGTGACGAGTCCCGCTTTTGTCCTGGTGGAGACGACCAATTAATCCATGTGTGGAGGCACCGTGGTCAGCACCACGGTTTGTTGACATTCGTCACATGTCCAGAAGGCCTGGTTTCACTCCACCTCCACTCCTGCAACAAAGTCTGCAGGAACTGTGTGAGAATATTCAAGCTGCATGGGATGGATTATCACAGGAAGCTCTACAACTACAAATACCGAGACGTCTGGCATGTTGGTTTAGCAAGCATGGCAGCCCAACACCATTCTGAGAGACACTACTTCTGTATGTGTAGCTCCATAAATATTGTTCATGTCAGTCTAAATTGATCATCATTTATTGATCTTGGTAACCTTTATCTTTCTTCCCAATTGCACTGCAATCCCACACTTCCCTCTGGGTGTAAGTATTCTTTTGATGATGAGTGTATAATGAAACTCTAACTTCAGTTAGATGTCCATTGTTGCATGGAAACTGATCACTGAGCAGATTCACTGTACCCTTTGTACCGGTATAAGTGTTGAGCTTTGTGTTGTGTTTAGCTGCAGCTCCATTATACTATAACTCCATCATACTATAGCTCCATCATACTATAGTCAGCTTTAGTTCTGCTGTAGGCAGCTTCAGTTCTGTGTGTGAATGCACTCTGCTGTAGCTAGCTTCTTTGGCTGAGGTTAGCTATAGAGCAGTTGTCACCCATGGATTTGGATTTAATTGCAGCGTTTAGTTGAAATCAGCATGAAACATGCTGCTCCCTTCATGCATCTAATCCAGCAACAAAGGACATCTGAAGAAGCTAATGAGTTTGAGTGGCAGAATTGTGGTTGGAGCTAGACTTTGCTGGAAGCTAGGTCTCCAGAACCAGTGCTGATGATCACTGTCGTAAATTAACATTAACTAAAATATGTCTCTATTAAATCACCATTACTGTGATATGATAATTCTGTGGTGCCGTGGTGTACAGTAGTATGAGCTCACATGACACTGACTGACCAGCAGAGATGGTCCAGACAGCAGTGATCTTGGCACGGGCACGGGAGCGGGAGTTGGAGCGGCTGTGGTGGAATGGGTTACGGATGGCCACATAGCGGTCCAGTGAGATGGCACACAGGTGCATGATGGACGCCGTGGACAGCAGGACGTCCAGGTAGATCCACACCGGGCACAGGACGGTAGGTAGTGGCCAGGAGTAACCTGAGACACACACATACAAAATTAGAAGACCCAAGTATATACACGTAACTGATTCACTGTTTAACTGGATACACATCTACAGCATGCACTCACTGGCCACTTTATTAGAAACAACTGGTACATCCATTCAATGGTCAGTTTATTAGAAATATAAACCTTGGACTTCCACTCAGTGGCCACTTTATTAGAAACGCCTACCTACCTGCCTACCTCCTCTTTGTAGATGTACAAGTCCATCTCTTGCTGCATTTTATTTACTTCAGCTCATTTTCTATCACACTTACATTATATTGTGTAGTAAATGAACATTTACATCATAGGCTATATGAATAACATGGGCTAAGTGTTGTGGTCAACAAGCAGGAGTAGAGAACTCAAAGATGGCTGCAGCGGGACACAGTATAGAGAAACTATGTTTAACCACATGCTTGTTCTTGAGACGAGACCAGCTCCATCATGTGGACGTGTGGTCTCTGGAGTGGTGGAGCTCCTTCCAATGTCATCGGTACCTGACCTCACTGATGCTCTTGTGAGGATGAATGTGATCAAATCCCCACAGCAGTGTTCCAACATCCACCATAAAGCCTCTCAGGAGAGTAGAGTCTGTGACTGCTGCAAGTCAAGGGTTTTCATGCAAATTTCTTATGACTCATAAAAGTGATATGGCTTTATGTTTTAATAACACATGCACAAGCTCAAAGGTCTGGCAAGATGTTTATGCCTCAAAAGCAATATCAATATCTATTATTATTCTACTGCTGCCATTTACCCACCTCCTCGAAAGACCTGTCTTTGACCAAGTTCTGACTGTGTTATGGCAAGAGAGTTTTTAGTGAAATTTCGTAGATACCAGTCAGTTATGATGATGCAAGCTTATGATGCTGCAATTAGTAATTAGCATGTCTTAACAGTGGTGTGATAAGGGTAATTTACTTAGCAAACAGGCTAAGGCATGTGCACTGGGTCCCTTCAGCAGCGCTGCTCTGTAGGCTGAATAATGACGTCAGGTATTTGATGGTAATATTATATATCAAAAAATTAGTCAGTCATAATCACTTATGCTAACTCATTTCTTTTTACAGTGCATGTGCATGTGTTGTAGGTTACCTTCTGAATAGCTGCACAAACAGCTTTCTAATCATATATATATGTATATCTATCTATCTATCTATATATATATATATATATATATATATATATATATATATATATATATATATATATATATATATATATATATATATATATACATAAATATTTTACATTAAGTTACATCATTTCTCATTTTTCTCGTCAAAAGAACAGTTGTACCCATACAGAATCAACTGACAGGGTTTGATATTGTGAAACCTATCAATCTAAATTTATCATCATTTATTGTTCCTGGTGATTTGTAGCTTTCTTCCCCGGAACACTGTGCTAAAACCTGTAATGAACGCAATATACCAAAAGCTATTATGGCCTATCTATATAAAAAGATTTCCTTAAGTTTATATTGTGCACTGAGAAAATGGATGAAGATGTTAATGATTGCCTAAAAGGAGTGACTGCATTTGGGCATCCCACAGGCCATAGTGTGAAGGAAGGATCTGAATCTGCAGGTGTATGGAAGCATACAGTTATACGGGTCTACCAGCAGTGGCTAAAATCCAAGTCCATAGGGAATTCTACTCGGAATTGTGCCAGGGAAGACATCCACCAAATCTGGACCAGCTTCACAATTCTCTGATGCAAGAGTGTCTGAACATTAATGTGACCTACACCCAGAATTTTTTTGTCCAGTGAGCTTGCCCCACAGACTTCCTGCGTCAGCTGAGGAAGTGCTACCAGTCTCAGGAGGTGATGGTACAGCTCTACTGCCACCATAGAATCTGTTATCACCACATCCATCACAGTGTGGGGCAGCTCAGCCACCAAACAGGACACTCACAGACTGCAGCGCATCAATAGGTCTCCAGAGAAGACCACTGGAGTCAAACTACCCACTCTGCTGGATTGGCACACTTCCAGAACCAGGAAGCGTGCAGAGAAGATCATCACTGATCCATCACACCCTGGCCATCACCTGTTGTAGTGTCTTCCCTCAGGCCAGTGCTTTAGCCAGATGATGATCAACTACAACCAGGCTACAGAGAAGCTTCTTCCCACCTGCCATTACGCTCATGAACAGATGAACATTACAGTACACATTACACTCCACATCCGGGACACTTCCCTCACTTCCTGTTCTGCTGTACTTTTCATTTATCTTATTTATCTGTTGTATTAACAGTATCACACATCACCCCATCCTCTGTACTGACTGTCTCAGACTGGTGCTCCATCCTCTGTACTGACTGTCTCAGACTGGTGCTCCATCCTCTGTACTGACTGTCTCAGACTGGTGCTCCATCCTCTGTACTGACTGTCTCAGACTGGTGCTTCATCCTCTATACTGACCGTCTCAGACTGGTGCTCCATCCTCTATACTGACCGTCTCAGACTGGTGCTCCATCCTCTTACTGACCGTCTCAGACTGGTGCTCCATCCTCTATACTGACTGTCTCAGACTGGTGCTCCATCCTCTGTACTGACTGTCTCAGACTGGTGCTCCATCCTCTGTACTGACTGTCTCAGACTGAAGCTCCATCCTCTGTACTGACTGTCTCAGACTGGTGCTCCATCCTCTGTACTGACTGTCTCAGACCGGTGCTCCATCCTCTATACTGGCCATCTCAGACTGGTGCTCCATCCTCTGTACTGACTGTCTCAGACTGGTGCTCCATCCTCTGTACTGACTGTCTCAGACTGGTGCTCCATCCTCTGTACTGACTGTCTCAGACTGGTGCTCCATCCTCTATACTGACTGTCTCAGACTGGTGCTCCATCCTCTGTACTGACTGTCTCAGACTGGTGCTCCATCCTCTGTACTGACTGTCTCAGACTGGTGCTCCATCCTCTATACTGACTGTCTCAGACTGGAGCTCCATCCTCTGTACTGACTGTCTCAGACTGGAGCTCCATCCTCTATACTGACTGTCTCAGACTGGTGCTCCATCCTCTGTACTGACTGTCTCAGACTGGTGCTCCATCCTCTATACTGACCGTCTCAGACTGGTGCTCCATCCTCTATACTGACTGTCTCAGACTGGAGCTCCATCCTCTGTACTGACTGTCTCAGACTGGTGCTCCATCCTCTATACTGACTGTCTCAGACTGGTGCTCCATCCTCTGTACTGACTGTCTCAGACTGGTGCTCCATCCTCTGTACTGACTGTCTCAGACTGGTGCTCCATCCTCTATACTGACTGTCTCAGACTGGAGCTCCATCCTCTGTACTGACTGTCTCAGACTGGAGCTCCATCCTCTATACTGACTGTCTCAGACTGGTGCTCCATCCTCTGTACTGACTGTCTCAGACTGGTGCTCCATCCTTTATACTGACCGTCTCAGACTGGTGCTCCATCCTCTGTACTGACTGTCTCAGACTGGTGCTCCATCCTCTGTACTGACTGTCTTAGACTGGTGCTCCATCCTCTGTACTGACTGTCTCAGACTGGTGCTCCATCCTCTGTACTGACTGTCTCAGACTGGAGCTCCATCCTCTATACTGACTGTCTCAGACTGGTGCTCCATCCTCTGTACTGACTGTCTCAGACTGGAGCTCCATCCTCTATACTGACTGTCTCAGACTGGTGCTCCATCCTCTGTACTGACTGTCTCAGACTGGTGCTCCATCCTCTGTACTGACTGTCTCAGACTGGTGCTCCATTCTCTGTACTGACCGTCTCAGACTGGTGCTCCATCCTCTATACTGACTGTCTCAGACTGGTGCTCCATCCTCTGTACTGACTGTCTCAGACTGATGCTCCATCCTCTGTACTGACTGTCTCAGACTGGAGCTCCATCCACTATACTGACTGTCTCAGACTGGTGCTCCATCCTCTGTACTGACTGTCTCAGACTGGTGCTCCATCCTCTATACTGACTGTCTCAGACTGGTGCTCCATCCTCTATACTGACCGTCGCAGACTGGTGCTCCATCCTCTGTACTGACTGTCTCAGACTGGTGCTCCATCCTCTGTACTGACTGTCTCAGACTGGAGCTCCATCCTCTATACTGACTGTCTCAGACTGGTGCTCCATCCTCTGTACTGACTGTCTCAGACTGGTGCTCCATCCTCTATACTGATCGTCTCAGACTGGTGCTCCATCCTCTGTACTGACTGTCTCAGACTGGTGCTCCATCCTCTGTACTGACTGTCTCAGACTGGAGCTCCATCCTCTATACTGACTGTCTCAGACTGGTGCTCCATCCTCTGTACTGACCGTCTCAGACTGGTGCTCCATCCTCTGTACTGACTGTCTCAGACTGGTGCTCCATCCTCTGTACTGACTGTCTCAGACTGGTGCTCCATCCATCCTCTGTACTGACTGTCTCAGACTGGTGCTCCATCCTCTGTACTGACTGTCTCAGACTGGTGCTCCATCCTCTATACTGACCGTCTCAGACTGGTGCTCCCTCCATTCTCTGTACTGACTGTCTCAGACTGGTGCTCCATCCTCTGTACTGACTGTCTCAGACTGGTGCTCCATCCTCTGTACTGACTGTCTCAGACTGGTGCTACATCCTCTGTACTGACTGTCTCAGATTGGTGCTTCATCCTCTATACTGACTGTCTCAGACTGGTGCTCCATCCTCTATACTGACAGTCTCAGACTGGTGCTCCATCCTCTATACTGACTGTCTCAGACTGGTGCTCCATCCTCTGTACTGACTGTCTCAGACTGGTGCTCCATCCTCTGTACTGACTGTCTCAGACTGGTGCTCCATCCTCTGTACTGACTGTCTCAGACTGGAGCTCCATCCTCTATACTGATTGTCTCAGACTGGTGCTCCATCCTCTATGCTGACCGTCTCAGACTGGTGCTCCATCCTCTATGCTGACCGTCTCAGACTGGTGCTCCATCCTCTATACTGACCGTCTCAGACTGGTGCTCCATCCTCTGTACTGACTGTCTCAGACTGGTGCTCCATCCTCTGTACTGACTGTCTCAGACTGGTGCTCCGTCCTCTATACTGACTGTCTCAGACTGGTGCTCCATCCTCTGTACTGACTGTCTCAGACTGGAGCTCCATCCTCTGTACTGACTGTCTCAGACTGGTGCTCCATCCTCTGTACTGACCGTCTCAGACTGGTGCTCCATCCTCTATACTGACCGTCTCAGACTGGTGCTCCATCCTCTATACTGACCGTCTCAGACTGGTGCTCCATCCTCTGTACTGACTGTCTCAGACTGGTGCTCCATCCTCTATACTGACCGTCTCAGACTGGTGCTCCATCCTCTATACTGACCGTCTCAGACTGGTGCTCCATCCTCTATACTGACCGTCTCAGACTGGTGCTCCATCCTCTGTACTGACCGTCTCAGACTGGTGCTCCATCCTCTGTACTGACTGTCTCAGACTGGAGCTCCATCCTCTATACTGACTGTCTCAGACTGGTGCTCCATCCTCTGTACTGACTGTCTCAGACTAGAGCTCCATCCTCTATACTGACCGTCTCAGACTGGTGCTCCATTCTCTATACTGATTGTCTCAGACTGGTGCTCCATCCTCTGTACTGACTGTCTCAGACTGGAGCTCCATCCTCTATACTGACTGTCTCAGACTGGTGTTTCATCCTCTGTACTGACTGTCTCAGACCGGAGCTCCATCCTCTATACTGACTGTCTCAGACTGGTGCTTCATCCTCTATACTGACCGTCTCAGACTGGTGCTCCATCCTCTATACTGACCGTCTCAGACTGGTGCTCCATCCTCTATACTGACCGTCTCAGACTGGTGCTCCATCCTCTATACTGACCGTCTCAGACTGGTGCTCCATCCTCTGTACTGACTGTCTCAGACTGGTGCTCCGTCCTCTGTACTGTCTCAAACTGGTGCTCCATCCTCTGTACTCTCTCAAACTGGTGCTCCATCCTCTGTACTGACTGTTTCAGACTGGTGCTCCACCCTCTGTACTGACTGTCTCAGGCTGGTGTTTCTTCTTGTACTGCACTTTATAAGCCTTAATCTGTCTCTACATCAGGACTCCTGCACTCAGCACTGTAATATACATATACAGCTACACATAGTGTAAGGTTTACAGGTGTGTAAGGTTTTGTGTGTGTGTAAATAAATTATTTATGTAAATAAATAACCAGCGTTGGTTCTGCACTGTAACTTTTCTCGGTAGAAGTTTAAAGCAGGTAGCAGTTCTGCATTAGCAATGTTGGCTTATACTGTTCAAATGTATGCCCAGTGATTATGTCTGGGCTTGAGGGCACAGAGAGGCTGGTTAATACTCAAAGCATTCAGGCAGAAAATAACCGTCCTCTGGAAACTTCCGTCCCGTTCCGAAGAGCAGCTCAGAAAGGAAGGAGGAGAAATGGGATGAGGGTGAGAGGTGAAGTGAAAATAGAATAAAACAAAAAGATGAATAGAGGAAGAAGAGAAGAGGGGAAGATGGAGGTGAGAGGTGAGAAGTGGCTTTGTGAAGGGGAAAAGAAGCATGTGGAAAGAAAGAACAGAAAGTCAGGAGGGGGGATGGTAGAGGAGTGGGATGCAGACAACAAAACCGCTGAGGAGAACGCATTATCTCCATACTGAGAGCGTGGGTGCGTATTTATATCTCTGTGGGGGACCAAATGGTTTCAGAATGATGAAAATATTCAGATGTTGTGAGGACATGAGTAACTGCTCTCCACACACTGCAGCTTTTATTAGACAGTGTAAATTTCCTTTTGCTTGCTGATGATAAAGTGATAGTTCCACAAAACTGTTGTTCCATTTTATCCATAACCCAAATGTAGTTTATCAGCTGAGCGGTGAAGGTGTTTATGACCATGGATGGGGCCCTGGAGATTTGCCCCCTCGCCCACCATCAATTCCCTGACGGTTAGCTTAGCTTAGCTCAGTTTAGCTAGACAAAAACTAATTCAGAAAGGTCAATAGGTGTCTCAGAAGGTCACAGTTTGTGTCAAAAGTAAGAAAACACCCATACAAAATGAAAACGGTTTGGCAGACAGTGATTCAGTTTTAGATGCAAGCTATGGGGGAAAGATGGGAACCTGTTAGGCCATGCCACCAACATGGTGGCCATCTGGAATGGTGCCATCTTGAATCTGCTTCAGTTTTCAAAAGGAAGGTAAGTGTGTGACTGTTCAAACTAATAGAGGATTTAGCCGGAAAAACAGTGGTGTGTTACGTGTCCACGTAACTTTTCTTTTCGTTCTCATGTCAAAACAGCGATTTGATGTGAAACCAGAGAACTGAGGTGAACATTACTACTTTGTATAGGGCAAATGTATTTGTGGTAGGGTTTTGTGTAGATCCAAAAAGACATTTTCATGGTAACAAAATTGAAAAATTAATGTGGATTCAATCAAATCTTGCATGCTTTTCTTGAAATTGTGAACTTGTTCAACAAGCATCCATGCAAAAGTTAGCATTAGCCATCTATCTTAGACCTTTAACTTCCTGTTCAACATTTTGGTAGAGTGCATTTCGAGTGACTATATTTCAGTAAAGAAGAGGTGGAACGTAACATTATTGTGCCATCTCTACCAATCGGTAGATGTGAACACTGAACCAATCGGTAGAGGTATGTTAGGCTAAAAACACCCACTAGAGGTCACTAAATCTTAATAGATATGCCTTTAATGTGCCATCGAGAAAGCCAGTAACACCCCTCACCTGTGTGAGAAAATAAACAAACAAAATAATTTTTTCTAAAGACTTAAGTTGTAAACACATTAAGCTTTAGGTGTATTTCTGCATGTTTGAGAGATTTGATCATTTCTGTCTTATTAAACAAATACATAGTTAAACAAATACTACAAACATTCATTTAGTTATTCATTTATTTGCTGAACATAACAAAGCAGTCCAACCATATGCACTTTGGACTTCACCACATGCATTTTTAGGGCGTGCCATGTTTCATGTTTCTTAGCACCTCACAAAACATTTGCCATTAGGCTGAAAGAGGCCCCAGTACTATTTCTGAAGAGTGTGGTCTTCATTGATCCACTATCAGGTGGATGCACAGGAAATTCAACACCATTGTTACCCTTCCCAGCAGTGGTCATCCAACAGAAATGATTCACAGAGAAGACGAATGATATTCTGGAAGATCACAAAGAACTGAAGGGTAACATCTAAGAATCTGCCAGCCCTTGTCTTGCTAATGTAAGTGGCCCCCATCAGGAAAACACTGAACAAGAACAGTATGTATGGAATTATAGCATGACAAAAGAATCCAGGAAGAACATCTCTGCATGTTTAAAGGCCAATTAGTTGAGCCAGAAGACTAATAATGAAGGGAAACGCAGGCATAAAATAAGAGATGTTATGTTTGACAAAACCTAAACACTGCTTTCCAGCAAAAAAGCCTCAGCCCTACTTTAAAACATGCCACCATTGTTTGGCAGTGTCATGGTTTGGTGCTGTTATGCCAGGACACCAGAACAGCTAGTCAACAATTGCTGGAGTTCTAAAATTCTGGATCCTGGATTCTACAAATAAGGGTTAAAGCAGATGGAATGGCAGATGCGATTGGAACGGCAGTCAAATGGAGTTTAAGTCCAGACCTCATTCAGTATGTGTCATCTGCATCTGAAACAACTGTGATTATCTTAAATAACTGTGATCAGGTGATTGTATATGAACTGTGACAGGCCTACATTAGCATTAGCACCCTATCTAAAGTGGTATTTCAAATATATAACCCGTCAATGTTCCATTTTAGATTCCATTCTTGAGCACTTAATAGTGATGTCATTTTGCATTATCTTCATCTGAGAGATTCAGCTGAACTTTGTTTCTGTACATCTGGTGTTTTCTCAAACAGAGTTTACTAGAGTAATGCTTGTATAAAAAGTAAAGTAAGTAATCTCTAATAGCATCATTTCTGACACTGTATGATACACTGCTATCTATAAAAATGGATAGTACATTAGCATAGCCAATAACAGGATTAGCAGCCATTTGGATCCCTGGTTTTTATGGGCAGTAAGTTATATAAACATAGGTCATATACTGTATATTGCACAGTCTATTACTATCTTACTTATTACTTATCTGCACAGTTACAGTAGATACTCTATATGAACTGACTTTAATGTATCTTTTGCTCTACATACTTACCATTTTTTACATATGTCCTCTCACATATGTAAAATATTACATATTATATATTATCATATTATATTTATACTAACACCTGTATTTTGTACCACTCTACTGTCTGTAATTGCACAATAATTATGAATTTTGTACTTCTGGCTAACTGCATTTTATGGGTTCTGTAAATGTTCTCTGCATAATGAGAATAGAGTTGAATCTACTTCAATCTAATGTAATCTAAGGGCAAAAGTTGACTGCAAGTGTGTGATGATTTCGGTATGTAGTGCTAATTTGCGGGATGGAAAATGCTATTAGCTTCTTGCCCCACTAAAACCAAACACTGGTCTTCACTGGTTTATGCTGGTCTGATGCTGGTTGAAACCGTCTTATATATTTTATTCCTGGCATCTTGATTTAAACTGGTTGAAATCAGTGGTTTAAAATGTTATCATTTGATGTTGGGCCATGGTGCATTATTAGAGCTTTGATTGTCTGTCTCATAAAAGTTGTTTGACTAAAATTGCATGAAGGTTTCATCATGTAACCCTTCAAAAAAAAAAAAAACCCACAAAAACAGCACAGACTGGGACGAATTCCATGCCCCGCAAAAACATCAGTACATACTATCTCGTGTGTGTACAAAAATATGTTGAAGAAAATCAATCTCTGAGAGATGGAGAGATAGAAAACACTCCAGGCACAACAAACCTTCTCAGCATCTGCTAAGAGATTGGTTCAATATTTGTCGAGCTTTCAGAACCTCATTTGCCAATGTTTTCTTTTTTTTGGTGACATTGTGCAGTATCCCAAATAGGGCTGGATGACATGGCCAAAATTGTTCTCCCGATAAAACTTTATCAGTAGATATCGATAATTATCACGATATTGACTGGCAAGGTCAAAAGCTGATGTATGTACTACTTTTTGATGGGGTTCTACTCCAGTCAGAGTTTCTAGTATACCCGGGGGAGCTATCTTCATGGTGTACTGTATCCCTTAATGCACTGCGGCCTCACCAGCTTTCAGCCTGCTTCAGCCAGAGAAAATTTAGCTTTAGTATGATCAGCAAACATTAGCTGGCTCTGTGATATATTATACACCATCATTCAAAGCACTCCCACCACAGTGTGCTAACTGCAGTGTGGTTCTCCTGCACCAAAGATACACTGTCCTCCCTTTAGGCGTGTTTAACCTGAATTCAGAGCTTTTCGTCTTGTGTGAACTGTAGTTTACTGCAATAACATCAGTTTGGCCATCCTGTGCGTGCAACAGCGCTGCTTTGTGCTAGCTAGCTGCTAAAAACAGCTTGCTTGGTAAGCTAGCTAGCTAGCCGGCTAGCGTTCCCACTCTCCCAACAGCATCCCCAATTTGCTTTCACCTTATTCAGTACTGTAAATAGCCTGAACCCACCTCTTCTTTTCACTTTTGTTGCTTGCGAATGCTCTAACACTAAAAACGACTGAGTGCCGTAGAACAGAACACTACGGCAGATGTGATTAAAGTCTGCTAAAGTTTGTTAGGATAAGAGTGCGTTGGCTCTAGGCCAGTACAGTTACACACTCCACCAAAGATGCATTTGAACCTTTGCTCTGTCTTTCTTGCTCTCTTTGAGGGAAGTGTGTTTTCTCACACTGACAAAAGAGTAGAGATGCTGTTCTTGAGGTAGAAAATGGGCCTGCTAGAAAGTGGAAGTCTGAGAACGGTCTTTAGTATCCAACATTTATTGTACATGTGTTCTATTTCTAGCTGAAGTTACATGGTGATAATTATTATCATTAAATGATAAGCCCTAATTCCAAAACTGTAACTCCCTCCGAACCATAAATCATACAGACTGCCACAAGTAATTTAAGTCCTCAGCCTAGGAAGCGGGCCGTTTTTGGAAATCCGTTTTCCTCTCACCATAAAGACTAATTTGGAATCTCACACATTAATTATTAAATAATGTTCTTTTCTCTTTGATCACACACATGCCTGGCCAGACTGTTGCAGGGAACTGGCTGCAGACCCTCAGGCCAAAATGTAAGTCTTTACACGGTGAAACTTTCAAGTTATGTGAAAAAGATGATGTCCATGCAACTATAGAAATTACACAATGCAATGACTAACTATTTACACAATGCAATTTTAAAATACTCAAAAAGGCTCATGCAACACATTCAATCGTTCCCATGTTCCAATTATTCTACCAGTAAGGCCAATAGAGGGTATATTTTATTCATGATATACAACTCCAATTCCAAAAAAATGGGTAAAATGTAAATAAGTGTAAATAAAAACTGAATATAATGATTTGCAAATCTCATAGACCCATATTTTATTCACAACAGAATATAGAACACATGACAAGTTCACGAAAGTGATTCATTCATTTAGAACCTGATGGCAGCAACTCGGACAAATTGGGACAGGGAAAACTAACGGCTGGAAGAGTAAGTGGTACTTATCAAAAAAAGCTGGAGGAGCAATTTGCTGACTGGGTATAAAAACAGCATTTCAAAGAGGAATCATCAGAAATAAGGATAAGAGATGTTCACCGGTCTGCAAAAAACTGCACCTAAAATTGTCAAACAATTTCAGAAAAAATGTTAAATTGCAATGACTTTGGATCTCCCACCATCCACGGTACAAACTATCATCAAAAGATTCAGAGAATCTGGAGAATGCCCTGGGTGCGAGGAATAAGGCCATCTATATCGGATTCTTGTGATCTTCGGGCACTCAGCGGGCCCTGCCTTAAAACCAGGCATGATTCTGCACTTGAAATCACTGCATGGGCTTAGGACCACTTTAAAGAATCATTGTCTGTGCAGTGCAATCCACCAATTCAAGTCAAAGCTACATCATGCAAAGAAGTGGCCATATATCAACATGATCCAGAAACTGAGCCATCTTCTCTGGGCCTAAGCTCATTTAAAATGGACTGAGACAAAATAGAAGTTCTGGTCAGATGAATCTGAGTTTATAATTTTTTTATTTTTTGGAAACCATGGACACCATGTCCTGCAGACTCAAGAGGAGAAGGACCACCCAGCTTGTTATCAGAGCACAGTCTAAAAGCCTGCATCTCTGATGGTATGGGGTTGCATTAGTGCCTGTGGAGCTGGCAGCTTACATGAGTGGAAAGGCATCAATGCTGAACAGTATGAGGATTTAGAACAACATATGTTATACATACACAGTTAGAGGTTCTAGAATTTAGAGAAGAACAGGGCTAGTCCGCAAAGCTCAGACTTGCAGTTCAGGCTTCTGCATGCTTTGAGGAGAGTCAAAAGAGCCCTCACAGCGGGGTGAAGCTAAAGTTAGCGATAAAGCTTTCCCACATGAGCATGGTATCCAACCATCATGGTCGGGTGCTGCTCTAATTTCATGAAAAGCACATTGTCTTAGCAGTTTGTTGACATCAGAGGTCTGTTCTGAGTGGAGCCTGTCTTGTTAAACCGCTGTACGGTCTTGGCCACCTTGCTGCAGCTCAGTTTCAGGGTGTTGCCGATCTTCTTATACCCTAGGCCCTTCATATAGAGCAACACTTCTTTTTTTTCAGATCCTCAGAGAGTTCTTTGCCATGAAGTGCCCTGTTCAACTTCCATTGACCAGTATAGGAGAGTGTGAGAGCAATAACCCCAAATTTAACACACTTGCTCCCCATTCACACCTGAAACCTTGTGACACTAACGAGTCACATGACACCAGGGAGGGGAAATGGCAAATTGGGCACAATTTGGATAATTCTACATCTGACACTTAGACTTACAGGGTTAATCATATTACAGGTGGGCCAATGTAGTGTTAGGAGCCTTGCCCAAGGTCTCTTATTGGTGTAGCACAGCATAGTCACCCAGACCAGGAATCGAACCCCAGTCTCCCACATGTAGATTGTAGCTTCCTGGTGGGTAATGGTGTTATCTGCTGCACCACAGACAGGGGTGTATTCAGTTTTATTGCCACCGGTTTAGACATTGTGGCTGTGTATTGAGTTCTTTTGTGTGCACAGCAAATTTACACTATTATACAAACTTTACACTGACTACATTGTTTCAAAGTGTCATATCTTCAATGTTGTCCCATAAAATAATATAATAAAATATTTACAAAATACTGTACATAGATAAATACAATAAACCCCTCTCTTAGACTTGGCCACATTCCAAAATCTTTAAAATTAGCAGTAATTAAACTTCAAATAAATAAAAAAAACAAATCTTGATCCATTTGAACTCTCAGAAAAGAGACCTCAAATCTTACCTTTATATCAAAAATTTTAAAGAAAGCTGTGGCACAAAAATGAATATCCTACCTGCACTGCACTGACATACATAAAAAAAACTTCTGTCTGGATTTATGACTCATCATAGCACCGAGACAGCGCTAGTGACAATTGTAAATGATTATTCCATGACAAAAGAAACACATCCCTCTTGGTTCGGCTTGATCTTAGTGCAGCATTTGACACAATAGACCACTCTGCCCTACTAGATAGAAGTAACAGAAAAAGCTCTTTCATGGTTCATTCTTACCAGAATGATCAATATTAGTTTATAAATGTAAACAGCAAATCTGTTTGTAGAAAAGTGGAATATGGTGTTCCACAGGGCTCTGTCCTAAGGCCTATATAATTGGCCTTAAATATGCTACCACTAGATATCATTATTGGAAAACCAATATTAGCACTTCCATTTCCACTGCTATGCTGACAACACATAGTTCAGCTTAGTAAGGTGAGTTCTACCCATATTTAATATTGTTATATAATTGTAAAACTGTATCTTTTTATAGTGCTTGTTTTGCTATTCTGTGTCAACCAGAGGAGGATGGGTTCCCCTTTTGAGTCTTGGGTCCTTTCAAGGTTTCTTCAAGGTTTTTTGGCTCTTTGTGAGTTTTCCTTGCCATTGTTGTCCTTAGCTTGCACCTTGGGGTTTGGAACCATATTTTTTGTAAAGCTGCTTTGTGAAAACATCTGTAGTAAAAGGCGCTGCATAAATAAACCTTGAAACCTTGCACTGCTGAATGCTCATTGTCATGGATTATTTACCTGAATGGCCTGAGCTGTATGCAGTCCCTCACCACTGAACAGTCCTGACGGCAGATTAACTGGTAGAAGACTAGAGTGTTTTTGCCAGCATGGTGTGTCAGAAAAGCTCCAGAGTGACCAGGGGCGCAACATCAAGTTGGCCATCATGGCTGAAGAGTGCATCCAGCTGGGGATCTGTAAAACCCAGACCACACTTCTCCACCCCAGAGTGATGGTTTTAACTGAATGCTCACTACTCAGCTGGCCATCATCACTGCCCAGCACCATCATGACTGGGACCATCATTTGCCCCAGTCCAACTGCCATGCTGTTACACTGTGTGGGAGATGACTGGGTTCACTCTGGCTCACTCCTCGCTCACCTGCGGCCATTGTGATGAGGCTATCGGACATAAATGTGCAAATGACTTCTGCCATCTGTAGAATGGTTATCTGTAATTGGTTGTTTAGCAAATATTTGCATAGCTGCAGCATCTTTAAACTAACAGCTAACAGCTAACATAATTAGGACAAATGCTGTCATTCAAATAGCTGTATTGCAAACATCAGATGACTTGCTAACTAGCTAATGGAGCTAATTGGTCACCAGCAAATAAGCCATTATTATATAACATTATAGTATATATATGTATATATGTGTGTGTGTGTGTGTGTGCGTGCTTTATGCTAGCAGAGTTATAAGCATAACCAGATTATATCATCAAATTATTTTATTTTGTCTATAAAATACTGAAATGAAGTAATCTGATGTTATGGTGTGATATAATATCACTGTTTTGAAAGGCTGTTTTTTTAACTGAAGTTGCTAAACAAAGTTCTGACGTAAGAGTAATCCTCTGCTCATAAGACCTTATTGAAAAACAATGGCAAATAGCATTATTTTATATATAAGTATATTAATGCACAAGCCTTCTTGGCATTTAAAGTTATTCTGTAAATATAAAAATGTCCCTTATTATGTACATGTTAGGATGTATGTGTAATAACTCAGTATAGTATGCTAAATGTATACATAATACAGACTCTCAAAATCCAACCCTAACCTGGTGTAGCTTTTCCAGCTTTTCAGAGAGAAGGGGATGGAGAACCACTCACAGAGACACACAGACACATGCGCGCACACACACACACACAAACACACACACACACACACACATACACACACACACACACACACAAAATCTCTTTGGCTCTCTTTATCTTTCTCTCTTTGTTGTGCAGCTTATCAGAGGGATGCATCCCAGATAAGGCCGGAAATCTGAACAGAGCTTTGGGTATAACACTGCTGATATGAGGGCACACACACACACACATCCACACACACACACATCCACACACACTTACACGCGCACACACACTCAAACAAACAAAAGGCTTTAATCAGGCATAACCTGACTGCATCACAAGAACATTCTGCCAGAACAAACTATACCACAACATTTCTGTCCCACTCAGCTGTACTCCAGTACTTCTCAATGCAAGTCTGAACTAAGGTCCATTTAATTTTGTGTAAACATGATTATAGCCCAAGAAAATTCAGTCTGAACTGAACTGTAGCCCCAGCAAATTCTATAAGAACCCGACTGTCTGTTTAAAGATCAATTCTGTCTGAACCCAGCAGTACCCCAACAACAATCTGCCGAAGCCCGACTGTAGCCCAACAACATCCTGTCTTATTTTAAGATTTAAATACCCTTATTAGTCCCACAGTGGAGAAATTTAGTCTCCGCATTTAACCCATCCGTGAAGTGAAAGACCCACAAACACACAAGGAGGCAGTGAGCACACCTACCCGGAGCAGCGGGCAGCCCTATCCACGGCACCCGGGGGTTAGGTGCCTTGCTCAAGGACACCTCAGTCGTTACTGTCAGTTCAGGGAATTGAACCAGCGACCCTCTGGTCACAAGGCTGGTTCCCTAACCTCCAGCCCACGACTGCCCCCCTAAATAAAGCTACACCCAACGTGGGGCTCAAACCCACGACCCTGAGATTAAGAGTCTCATGCTCTACCGACTGAGCTAGCCGGGCAACTGCACACGATCCCAACTAACCCAACAACATTCTGTCTAAACCCAACAGTACCCCATCAAAATGTACTGCATTTGCCTGCAGTAACTTAAACTGTAGCCCCATAAAATTAAGTCTGAACTCTACTGTTACCCTGCCTGAACTTTCTGGATGTAGGCCACATCAAAGTTCAGCCACTCTTTCCCTTAAAGAATCGAGCAGTTGGGTCAGATTTGGTGGATGCCTTCCCTGGCACAATTCTGAGGAGAGTTTCCTGTAGACTGGGATTTTAGCCACTGCTGGTAGACCCGTATGACCGTACACTTCCATACACCTGCAGATTCAGCTACTTCCTTCACACTATGGTCTTTGGCCTTGCCCACATGCAGCAGTCACTCTTTTTAGCCAATCATTAACATCTGCTCTGGAGCCATTTCCCACACACTGAGTGAGATATTTACTGCACTGAATCCCGTCACACAGCCCACAGGTATTTATAGCGCCATCATCCTCTGCAGGAGCCTGAGGGTACTGCCACCTTAAGCACATGACTAAGGTGACTCATTTTTTTGTCCATTGATCTTATTTGTACATGTTTTAGATGTTTATGCAGGTTACAGTATGCTAACGAAGGGGTATAGATTATCCCTTATCATCAAATTTGCATTCTATATTTACAAATGTGCCTGATATACTTTTGAGGTTTGTTTTGTTTTGTTTATGTACATCCCTGAGAAAGTTATTGTGATGTGAGAAAGGGACATTATATATCTTGTTGGGTATCAGTGTTTTTATTTAAGTATGTATGTATAAAGGGTGTATAAGTTTTCCATGTGGCAACAACTGCATTCCTAGAACAGAACCTGAATTGTATGCATTTACGACGGGGTTCCGACATGGGCGAATGTTGCCATCAGGGCTCTACAGGTTATAGGTCAAAAGCAATTTGAAGATAAGCTGACCCATCTGGTCAAACCAGACACATTCTTCTTACATTTAGGGTGTGGTGACACGGTGTATACAACCTCTGTGACAAGGGTCTGTCTTCGGACTGAGTTGGGCTAAGTTCAGACTGAGTTGGGCAGAGCTCAGACTCTACTGGACTGGCCTGGCTTAGGACGAGAGATGTGAGTGAACTGCGATCCCCTTGAACTACCCCAACATCTCCAGCCTTCCGTCTCCTGACTCCATCCTTCTGTGCAAGCAAGAAAAAATACTACAGTCTATATAGGTGATACTGGATCTACAGTTGATGATGATTGCTCAGTGTGATGCTAGCCAACTATGGCAACTGTGTTAGCTTATACCACCAAACTTGGCAGTTACTCAGAGGCATGCATTAGCCCTCACGGACTCAGATCATTGTGTAAAAGGAAGAGGCCTTATTAGTGGGTGGAAATTTGGAAATGACTAAATTTGGGTGGAAAAATGTTGATTGACAGACAGATTGAGACAATGGAAGGACATAAGAAAAGGACAATACATATCTATATAGACCTATAAGGACTGTCCTGGGACGGGGTATTTTTCTATCATGGTAGAAATGAGTGAATATAGTTCATGGGGCCAGTTGACACATTTGGGACCAACTCAAATCTCTGACCTTTCTGCACCTGTGAGGTAATGTGTGTTTGCATGTCTGGGCTGACCTTTTTAGATGATTTTTTCTCCGTTCTCCATTCTCCTCCTTCCTTCCCGAGTTCCTGTAATCCTGAACACCTTCTCTACAATCTTTCTATTTGACTCTCAAATCATGCTCTTTTCTTTTTTTTGAATATATCAAGTCACCCAAAACATGCTGCTATCACAGTCAAACTGTGGTAAATTACCCAACACCAGTCTCTGCAGGTTAATTTTTGTATGTCGGAACATGCTAGTAGCTTTGTGTGTGCCTGTGTTTACGAGCACTGAAGGACAGGGAGGACGGCCTGACAGGCACTAACCCAAAGTCAGACAGTGTGTCTAATTATGGAGGCTCATCAGCATCGGCACTGGGGACCCGTTAATTACTTTACCGTTTAATCTCCTGCCTTTTATGCTCAAGCCCCTCAGTCTAATCTCTGCCGCTGTGCCTCAAAAAGCAGGTCAGTCAGAGTGACCCATGAACAATAATCAGCCAGCAAATAATAGAGCCTGCTTTTCGCACCTGCCTGGCAGTCTGTTCAGACTGCGAGAAACAGGCACCTTAGGTAACCGAGCATGGGGGCGCTCCCAGGATGAGGAGTCCCAGGAATTCTGATGAAACGGGAGCATGGCAGAAGGCATTGCCTGAAACCCACAGGGCCCCAGAGACTAAAGAGATGCTTTGGGCAACAAGTATACACAGGCTGCATGAGACGAAATCTGCTAGATGGGGTTCTCAGATAGGACAGACCCTGCTGGTGAACTGGATGGCTCCCTGGAGTTCAAAGTCCCTGCTCAAGAAGAACTAGCACTCCAGACTTTCAAGCAGATGCTCACAGCAGGTGGCTACAAACACACATTCATGTTACCAATTGGTGACGGAACTGATGATGAGAAGGTGGTCCATCAGGTACATCCAGCACAAGCATCATCCATTTAATAGCCCTGGCCAGCATAACAGTCTGAGTCTAGAAGGTTCTTTGCAGAACCCACCACATCTACCTCATGTCTGAGTGGGGTGACAAAGTTCAGAGGCTGTATCAGAACTGCAACCTTGAAGACCTCCACTGTCAAATCTTAGTGGATACTGGATCTACTGGCTGGCTGGACATGCCCTGCTAGATGCTAGCCAACTACGGCAACTGTATTAGCTCATACAACAAAATTCGTCAGTTCTTCAGAAGCATGCATTAACCCTCGCCGTCTCAGATCAGTAGCATTGGATATAAGGAGGAGGCCTTATTAGTGGGTGGAAATTTGGTAATGACTAAATTTAGGTATAAAAATGTTGATTGACAGACAGATTGAGACGATGGAAGGGCAGAAAGCTCCTGCATATGACCACTGTGGGCAATGGAGCTACTCATGAGATATGGCTGACTGATAGGATTCATAGACCCAGACCTATTGAATCGCCGGGGGCATCTCTATCCCAAGGTGTCGAGTGGCATCGACTTATCTGCCAGTCACCTCAGAATGGAAACCAACCCCTTGGCAAGGACAAGAGAGAGTGACCATGCAGAGTGCCCAACTGCTGCCCTCATCACGACCGGCTCAGTCAGCAGCAGAATTTCCTGAGATTTGTAATCTGTAAAATGGCATAACGTGTTAAATTCGTGCTCCAAGAGATTAGAGAGTAACCTATCACCCTGAGGTTGTGGTGTCCACTAAGGCTAAGACTGAACAGCCAGCTTGGAATTCATGCATCTAACCAGCAGCAGATTCTTGGGTTCTAGAAAAAAGACAGCACCACTAAATGTACTTTTTGAATTAGTTGAGGTTCTGTTTGCTAAAGTGACATATCCAAACTACATCTCTTGTAAAAGCCAACTTACTGTTCTTCATAATCTTCTTATTCTTATTATTCTATGGTGAAAATTTAAACAGTTTATCCTCCTACAGTTTTTGACATAGAACCACATAATTTTGCAGGATCGTAGGTCCTAAACCCGAATAGTGTGCTTGTGCTTTTCTAAGAATTCTGACGTACGGTTTTCGTACGGCAGCTGTTTTTCTGACGATTTTTTTCCCATAGGAAATGAATGGCGGAATGTCGCGTGAATTCAAATCTCAACTGCCACAAGTGATGTCATAATGGGCCTCTCACACAAAGACCCACAGACACACATATGGAACAGTGAATTTAAGGTAGTATTGAATTTAAGGTGGTATGAGGGAATTTAAGGTGGTAAGAGTGATATTGGGGTGGCAGAGAGTTTAAGGTGGTATGATTAAATTAAAGGTGTCAGGGAATTTAATGTAGTAGGGAAATTAAGAGAGTAGAAGTGAATTTAAGGTGGCATCAAAGTTAAGGTGGAAGGAGTAAATTTAAGGTGGCAGGGACTTTAAGGTGGTAGGAGTGAATTTAACGTGGCAGAGTGGCAGTTATTTTAAGGTAGTTCAACTTTTAAACGTTTTAGCGTAATAATCAGCCTTTTACAAGCCAACTTAAAATTCGTTCACGAACTTTCCCTTTCTAGTTAATAACATGTAGTCATTCTTATTTCGAGCCTGTTGTAAAATAGTATAGTATAAATTCATTTACACATATAAACTCACCGCACAAAAAGACCATAGACCATAGTGTGAAGGAAGCAGGCAGGTGTATGGAAGCGTACAGTCATACGGGTCTACCAGCAGTGGCTAAAATCCCAGTCTACAGGGAATTCTCCTCAGAATTCCTGGCCCTTTCCTTCTGAGGAGAATCAGGCCAGGGAAGGCATCCACCAAATCTGGCCCAACTGTGCAATTCTTTGGTAGAAGAGTGTCTGAACATTGGTGTGCTCTACATCCCGAAACTTGTCCAGTCCATGCTAAAATGGAATCACCACTGGTATTCATACTTGTGGAGGTATTACACCTTACATGGTACATTTCAGCCACAGTAGACAAATTTTTTTGCCAGTGAGTTTCTATTTAAATTCAATTGAAACTGAGTGAAATGACCTCGCTGCGTTAGCACTGTAACTGCTTGTTTTAATAAATATGCTTGAAACAAGTTAAATTATCTGCCAATAAAGTGAGATAATTTGGTACAGAGTAACACAGACGTGTAGAAATACGTATTTCTTTTATTTCAGTAATCAGTAATGTGATTCCAGGACCATTTGAGAGCAGTAAATAACTTAAATTAATAAAAAAGCAATTAATCCAACACTGGGGCTATCTATAGTAACATTCACACTAGCATTATGCACAATCTGCTGGGTCTCTGCAGTCTTCTGCTCTGACTTTTGGAAGTGTAGCATTTAACATCTCTTAACAGGCGTGAGCAACCAGCTACTGAAGCTGTCTGCGGTGAGATTCCTGAAAATAACAGCTACTTGTCAGGAACCAGGACCGATGCACACAGAGCTAAAAGTCAAATGGGCTTTATTAAGCACACGAGTTCACAAGCAGCGACGTGGTGGGAGGTGGAAGGGCTAGGCAAGACAATAGTCAAAGTTACAAACAAAGGTCGATAGCCAGAGAGTAGAACAAGAGAGAAAACCAACAAGGGATAAATAAAAGAAGAGGTCAAAGCCAGAGTCAGGGTCAGGGTCAGGGTAAACAGAGGAGAACCGCTCAGAGATGCAAACTAGGTTTGGCAAAACTTTGCAATGAGGAAGTGTTCGAGAGGAGTATATATACTGAGGCTAAGTGGATGCAGCTGGCTAAAACTCAGGTGACCTAGAGCGGTGCTGATTGGATGGCTGGGGACATGTGGGTGTGATGTCATCGGATGATGCACTCTGGGAAATGGAGTCCAGGAGAGCAGAGGAGCTGAGGAAACCCGGAAGCGTGACACTACTTTAATGTAGATACATATATTTCAGAACAGATTATTGGACATTAATGTGTACAGAGTTTTTTCATGGGGCCCTTGGCACATGGCGGCCCTCATCTTGTCTTGTGCAAAGACACACTCAACTCAACATCTGCCATAGTTTCAGGTCGCCGAGACCTCAAACCTTTGAGCTGAGGCTTCTGTACAAACAAAATAAAAAGGCACTTATCTCAGCTGCTCCGTGTTCAAAGAGATTTCTTTAAGAACTGCCTGAACGTGGCCACAGGAGAACGAGGCTGCAGCATCAAAGAAAACTCGAAAGTCTGAAAGCAAAGTTTTAGGAAACCATGGACGTGATGAAAGAAGTGGCTATGGCTGAACAGGGTGGCTTTTTTACAGGGAGCCGGAATGCATTCCAGGTGATAAGCCCAGCTGTCATCCATTGGAACTCTGTGATCAATACGGTGATGCTGGTAAAGATGAAACCGAAGGCTCTAGGAGTGGATCTGCATCTGTCGGCAATCGTGATTGTTTAGCATTATGCTTTTGTGCGTGCGGGTCAGTGTAGGAGTGTGGTAGAGTAGTTTTCAGACTTGCGTCGGATACAGCCTAACAAGTGAATCGGACTTGATGAGAAAATCGGATTGGGTCACTTTAACCTGCTGTGTAACCGATTCCTGTGGTCTCAGTGTGGCTTGTTGAGTGACACTCTGTGACGCCCGTACCACACGTTTATACATGCGGTCGACAGAACGTCAAGTGACCTGTCATTTCCTGAGGGACTACGTGACTTGTAGTCGCAATTTAGTGACAAGTGGCAAGCGATACTGCCGCAGAGCGGTAAGTGACAAACCGAGTTGAACTGAGTGAAGCCACATTGTAAATGATTGGCTCCAATAAATCCTTCATAACAATCATAGACACGGGGGTCCGAAGCCTCTTCTGTCTGAACCTTGTGGTGGTAAACTTAGAAGAGAAGCTCAAATCCTGTTTCTTCTTCTCCCATTTTACATACACAGGTCACATTATTATGACCACCAGCTGATATCCAGAGTAACCAGTGTGTGAACAGCAGCAGCTAGATGGGTTGGGAGGGACTCAGTGACTCAATAAGAGGTCCTTTCTCTACTTTCATTTAAAAATGAAATGATGAAAGGATGTTGATGAACTGGCGTGTGTGGAGGCCTTAAGGCTCAACACTTGACACACTGCAAGTGGCATAAGTGTGCAGAACTTCAAAATGAACAGATTGGAAGGGAGAATAGCCCTTAGTGTGGTCGCGTCTACAGACACATATATAAGAGCTCTCAACTATGCAATAGATAGCTATCAACACTAATGTGTTCGGGTTGGTCGGAGGTTCAGGCAACAGACCACCAAACCACTGGGATATGTTTCTGGGATATGGCAATTCAAGTGAATGGAGTGGAAAGGGGTTCAGTTCCCTCCCCATTTCTTTGAATGGGGAGAGAACAAGACACAGAAAACTGAAAGTCAAAGACATGTTTGAAATCTCTGATAAAATCTGACAAATATCTCATAAATAATTTGTGGTATTTGGCTCAGTATCATAAAAAACATGATTAGTCAGTCTCTTCTTGATATTGCACTTGCAGAGATCTCTCCAAGGAGGGGGGCTTTCTCCTCTCACAGGGTTACCAGTGAGCTGGGTTTTTATTGAAGGGTGGTTTCTCTGTAAACAAACACCATGTTCAGCGTGACTAGCTTTCCCATTCATATTTCAACCAGTGACTGGTCTTCTCATTTATAGTATCTCTGGTCTTGCGTCAAGCCCTTAGCCCCACCCCCTCATCTTGTGAGGTAGCAACTGCAACTAGGGCTGACTAAAACCGCTGGATAAAAACCCCCAAAATAATACAGGTTTGGTGAAACAGGCAGAATTTTCTAATTGCGTGCTAACCTCAGTAGATATCTGTGCACATGATCAATATATGTTTTTGGCATTCCGTTTTAAAACTAATATTTCTTTACCTTGTGTTGATAATTTTAGTGAGTTTTGAAATGTAATTGGTAAATAGTTCTGTGAGCCATTAATTATCTCTGCTTACATACAGTATCTCTGCTTTGAAAGGAAGACTATGTATCTCCATGTTTTCAGTTTTTCGGTTGTTGGCAAAAAAAGAAAGAAAGATAAAAGTTACTACTGTAAGTAGTGTTCAGTGTTGGTGTTCGGTAACTCAGTGAGTGTAATATGTTAGTGTACTGTAAGTAGTGTTCAGTGTTGGTGTTCAGTAACTCAGTGAGTGTAATATGTTAGTGTACTGTAAGTAGTGTTCAGTGTTGATGTTCAGTAACTCAGTGAGTGTAATATGTTAGTGGACTGTAAGTAGTGTGTTGGTGTACAGTAACTCAGTAAGTGTAATGCATTAGTGGACTGTAAGTAGTGTGTTGGTGTTCAGTAACTCAGTAAGTGTAATATGTTAGTGTACTGTAAGTAGTGTAGTTGGTGTACAGTAACTCAGTAAGTGTAATGTGTTAGTGTACTGTAAGTGGTGTGTTGGTGTACAGTAACTCAGTAAGTGTAATGTGTTAATGTACTGTAAGTAGTGTGTTGGTGTACAGTAACTCAGTAAGTGTAATGTGTTAGTGTACTGTAAGTAGTGTGTTGGTGGACAGTAACTCAGTAAGTGTAATGTGTTGGTGTACTGTAAGTAGTGTGTTGGTGTACAGTAACTCAGTAAGTGTAATGCGTTAGTGTACTGTAAGTAGTGTGTTGGTGTACAGTAACTCAGTAAGTGTAATGTGTTAGTGTACTGTAAGTAGTGTGTTGGTGTACAGTAACTCAGTAAGTGTAATGTGTTAGTGTACTGTAAGTAGTGTGTTGGTGTACAGTAACTCAGTAAGTGTAATGTGTTAGTGTACTGTAAGTAGCGTGTTGGTGTACAGTAACTCAGTAAGTGTAATGTGTTAGTGTACTGTAAGTAGTGTGTTGGTGTACAGTAACTCAGTAAGTGTAATGTGTTAGTGTACTGTAAGTAGCGTGTTGGTGTACAGTAACTCAGTAAGTGTAATGTGTTAGTGTACTGTAAGTAGTGTGTTGGTGTACAGTAACTCAGTAAGTGTAATGTGTTAGTGTACTGTAAGTAGTGTGTTGGTGCATCTGTCCTTCCTTTTTCCTTTTTCCTATATTTAAATCATGCTCCTGTTACTCTCCATACTTAAGTACATATGAAGGCAAGTACTTTAGTACTTTTCCTCCAGTGGAGGTCTAAAGGAGGAACTTCTACTCTTACTGGGGGCTTGATGGCTCTGCTTCAGCTTATTAAGATTGAGGACTGTGCAAAAGAGCTGCTATGTGAGTGATTACAGTGCCACGCCTCCCGGTTCTCCCAGTTCTTTTCTCTGAACTTTCCTGAACTCATCTTCTGCCTCGTTAAACAGCTCCACATCCAACAGACTAATAATGAGCAAGTTATCCATAACTAACCCCCACCTCCCACCACCACCACCACCATCTTTTTCTCCTAGCCTTGCTCACTTTCTTCTCTCTGTAAATAGTTCACTCTGCACCCAGACCGAGTGGTAACGTGTCAAACTGTCTCGAGCGGTCTCTGAGAGCTGAAGGGCTAGTTCATTAGAGCGAAAGAAGCCTAGGTGAGAGCCCATTATGGCAAATCTATTCATCGCCTGGTTCTCCTCCACCTGCGCCAAAAAGAGCACAGCAAATGCATGCACTTTCCCTCAGAAACACAAAAAGCAAACACAATGGCGGAGGGTCAGTGCTCATCAGGATTTGAGTGGTTTGATGGTGGTGTCCTTTCTGAAGTAAGAGGAGAGCTCCACTCAATAAACACATCATCGTTAACGGGGCTTTTCACCTACAGCTACGGGAAGTCGTTCGCCTCCTTGGCGTTATCAAGCACCATGGCAACTAGAAGATGACTCGCTCCATCATCGTGGCTGTAGCAATGAGATAAACCCATTTGCAGACCTAGAGGGCCAGCAGCAGTTCTGTCCTCCAGTTTTAGACTTGTGCTCCCTAATGTCCTGTTGACACTATGAAGTTAGCATTTAGCATACATGCTAAATTTATTAACCAGGTTAGTGTTCTCCTAATTATTAATAAGGAATTACATTTTACATTTACATTTACATTTTACACCCTTTCCAAACCATATCTGCATCATTAAATGCTAAAGAGACATACCCAGCCAGAACTGTTTACAGCGGTGGTGTTAGGAACCGAAAGTAAGACTTAGTTTTAAGAGGGTTCTTGGAAAAATTTGGACCTAAAATCAAATTTTCGTGGGAATTTAACTCTATCACTATTTGGCCAAAACTATGAGGACGCCCTATTTGAATTTGTTAAATACCCCATTACAAAACCATGGGCTTCAATATGGAGTTAACCCACTTCACAGCTCTAACAGCCTCAACTCTTCTGTGGAGTCCACAAGATTTTAAAAGGCGTGCCTATTCAATCAAAAGAGCATTGATGTGGTCAAGCCCTGATGTTAAATGAGAATGTCTGGCTTACATTTGACAATTCACTTCAACCTCCTAAGGGGTTAAGGTCTCTGGAGGCCTCTGTAAAGATCTCTAGAGGCCTTATGCCAAACCATGTCTTTATGGAGATTGCTTGTGCACAGTAAAAGGTCTTCCCCAAACTGCTGCCACAAAGTTAGAAGCATTTAGTTGTCTAAAGTGTCTTTGCATGCTGTAGCATTGACATCACCCTTCATTCTTCCACCAGTCTTTAGTGTTGGCACTAAGCATTGGCACTATAGTAGTGTGCTCCTGGCATCCACCAAACCCAGATCAGACCACCAGACAGTGAATCATGATTCATAACTCCAGAGAAGATGTTTCCACTGCTCCAGAGCCCAGTGGCAGCATGCTGTACACCACTATTGTCGATGCTTGGCATTGAGCATAGTGATTTTAGTCTGGCGTGCAACTGCCCAGTCATAAAACCCATTTTATGAAGTTCTCAAGGTATTCTGAAGCTCCACAGTTCCTACAGCTCCTGCTTTGCAGTTTAAACTCTGTGACGCCACAGAGGCAGTTTAAACTAAGTGACACCACAGAGGATACATGATTTTTATGCAGTACGTGTTACAGCACTTGGCAGTCTCGTTCTTTGAGTTGGCGTGATTTACTGCTTCGTAGCTAAGCTGCTGTTGCAGCTTAGATTTCACAATAATAACACTTGACAGAGACAAATTTAGCGGGGCAGGCCTGTGGCAAAGCTGCTTCTACACACCTTTTAGCAACGGATGGGGTTGAAACACCTGGCTTTAGTATTTGGAGGGGTGTCCACATATTTTAGGCCACATAGTGAACATTGGTCATGGGAATGGTATGGCACATGTACAGTGAGTGGCTAGAAGAGCGAGGTTTACTTCCTTACTTGGATTGATGTTCCCTGGAGCTATAGCAGTGAGATTAAGACTTATACCACCTCATTTGTAGAGTGTTGGCTTAAATATCCTTAAGCTCCACAGTGAGCGGGTTCAAGGGTAAAAGTCCTGCATGCACTGAAAGTGTAGCTCTAGAACTCTCCGGACTCTCTGGCTCTGGATGATGGATGATGTTGATAGCATCGGCTCAGCGTTTGTAGCTGGGGATATTTAAAGGGCGGACAGTTCCCTCGGAAAGGGGAAACGCTCCGACATCATAGCGGCAAAGGTATATTTTTGCATCTTTGCTGGTGCTGTGGGGGGAAAAGAGGTTGATCAAAGAAAATAACTACGTGTACAGCAGTCCATCAACATTCAGCGCCAAACAAGCCTCCGCACCTCGCCTGCCCTGCCTCACGGATCCCTTCTCCTTCTGTCACTCTCCTCCTCCCTCTCTCCTCAGTCCACTCTGCTCAAACCCCTCATTTGTGTTCACTCAAGGCCTTTTCCTGTGTCTAATGAAAGCTGCAGATTCTGAAAAGAAATATGGAAATGGTTCTCAGTAAGAGCAGACAAACATCTGCTTCCAAACATCAACATGGTCCTGTAGAATCCTGGTAATGTTTGGTTCTCGTATACACAACACAAACATGTTGTAGTTTCGAGTTCAAGAAAGAATATCCAGAGCGAAACTTTTTTCAGTTGTATTTTTCTACCACCTTTAGTATACCTAAATCAAGGGCCGACAAATTACAGGCTACATATGGACGTTTATTAAGATCTACACTCACTGTATATAAAACCAATTTGTATAATTACATAATTAACACTGCAGTAAATTTTAGAAAATCATTTGCCCCCCCAGCTTTTGATTCCCTAACCACTAGCCCACGCCTATTGTGCCCGAATTATTTTGTCAGCCGCTGGTTAGCATGAAAGCTACGCTAGTCCTGGGTTAACAGAACTAATGAATTTGAGGACTATATAGATGATATGCTTGGGAATATGAACCCTCTGTGAAAGATTCTGCATTAATATTGGAGCTCTTGTAGGTTATTGTCAGCCATGATGAATACTGGGCTTTTGCTAGTGTGTAGAGGGATAAAGGGCATTCATGAGGTCAGGCCCTGATGTTAAATGAGAATGTTTGACTTACACTTGACATTTCAGTTCAGTGGGGTTAAAGTCAGGGCTCTTTATAGACCTCTGGAGGTCCTACCCCAAACTCATGAAACCATGTTTTATGGAATTTGCTTTGTGCACAGTAAAGGGTCTTCCCCAAACTGCTGCCATGATGTTGGAAGCCTTTTTAACTAAACTAAACCCGGATCGGTTAATCAGGCCACCAGATAGCGAAGCGTGGTTCATCACTATAGAGTGCACCAGTCCATGCCTAGCCAAATTATTATTTCAACCACTGGTTATCGCGAAAGACGCCCTAGTCCTAGAATAACAAAGATAATAAATTTGATGACTGTATAGATTATAGGCTTGGGAACGTGAATCTTCAGTGAAAATGATGTTTGATTCTATTGTGAGTATCTTGAGGGAGCCTTGAGGAATACAGGGCTATTGCTGGAGTGCAGAGGGATAAAGTTTGGCTACCTGTATGTCAACTCATCATTAAAAAGTTTTCCTGAAGAGTAAAATCCTGTGCCCGGTAAGTTCATGACATGGTGTCAGAAGCATAAGAACGGACAGACCAGTGAATATACCTGTATACTGGCACATAATGTCAAACTTTTCACTAACTGAGCCATTCAGCTGTTCTCAAAGATCTTCAGGCCCACTGTGGAGCCAACGGTTTCACTATTTTCAGACACTGAAGCTTGACAAAGACAGCTTGTTTTTTTTTTGGCATAGGTCAATTCATTAATCTTCATGCAGTGGCTCCAGAAGACGCTGTTTTGAACTCGTTTCTTTTAGGAGAGAAAGAAACCCAGAGATATGACATTTGATGCCAAGCTTGATGGGCATTTTGCGGCATACGTTTAACATTATTCATGAGCATGCATGATTTTAAAGGTGGGTTCAAAGTGGGGGGCAGTCTGTAGAGTCATCTGTGATGAGCTTTTTGAGTTGGCCAAATACTGTGAATTTGGCACAGCTAAAAACGTGACACAGCGATGTGTCACAGAAACTCTGAACTGACTCTGGTAAAAGATATAACAATCCTGTGTCACTGTGAGCAAATCAAAAAGCAATAGGCCAACCTGAGGGCAGAGAGGCGCGCTGATGAGGTCAGTAGAAAAGACGGTGCAGTCATAACAAAGACACTAGCCATAACAAACATTTGAGACAAAAACACAGATTGTCAGCCAAGAGAGAACTGTGCAAGACGTGGTCGGACACATGTTTGTCAGGGATACTGCCCCACTGGAAATAGAAGGTGCCAAAAATGGAACAAGCTGGGGCATTTTGGAGTTGCAAAATATAAATGTTAAAAACGTTAATGGTCCAAATGGAAGACCAGGATGCTGAGCTTCACATTTCTTCTCTGTAGGTTTGAGTGCTGACTTGGAATTGCTAGGTGGTACACTAATGCTGTATTTAGCCCTGTAGTCTTCTTTCTAGGTATTAGCACAGGCCCTTGCTCAGAGCAGTATAGTTTTAAACTCTAACATGTGAAATAGGGTTACTTAGAAGAGTGGAAGAAATCACGTTCAGTGCTTTCCAAGACCTAAAACAGCTAAGCTGCAAACCATCAAAATTAAGCCAAAGGCCAGAAGCAGTTCCATACCGCCTTCCCCATTCTGCATCAGGTAGGGGCATGAGGTATAAGGAGTTGGCCTGAATTCTATCACTGGGCCTCATAGAGGAGGAGGTCGCTGAGACAGTATGAACCCATGGAGCAAGTGATCAAGAAAAATGGCAAGGTGAGAATGTGTGTAGATCTGAAGAAGCAGTGAGGTCTAAAGGGTTCATACTACCAACCCCAGAGGTCATTTCCTCCAAGCTTTCAGACATTAAGACATTCAACCACTTCAGCCTAGCTCAATTCATTTTACACATCTTTATCACAGCCACATCCTGATTTCTGGGGAAAATCAGAAAAGCCAGGACGGGAACTTAAGGACTGGGCTGCAGACTGGACGAGAATCTGGTCTGAAGTCCAGTAAGTGCCTCTTCAGTAATCCTGAGGCAGGGCAATCACAGATATACCAAGTCCCACCAACATTGCTAACTCTGCCAAACTGCAGGCATGGTGTAGTGTGTAAAGAACCATAAGGACAAGTACTTAAACAGGGGAAGGCTCGCTTCAGCACTGGTGTTGTCGTTCTCTGACATTTGCAAACCACTTCTGCCTTTCATAAATTCTTATGCTCTTGGCCAGATACTGCCCAGATCCCAGCGACTATTAATGAAGCTCATCCCTTTCAAAGTGGTGGCAGTACATGTGCCAGAGCACTATGCCAGGTACATGTGCCTGGTGGTCATGGACACCATGTCAAGGGATTCCCTACTGTGAGCACTGAACCTGATACAGAAGAGCTGGTAGCACACGTGTAAGCAGTCACATTGCCCAGACCAACATTTGCAAGGAGGGTGGAAAGTGTTAGGAGTGAAACTAGGAATGACGCTGTACTTCAGCTGGCCAGAGAGGATGACCAGACTCCATTATTCACTCCAACCTTAGAATACAACACGGGCCCATCTGTTAGAATGTGAGTGTAAGGTGTTATAATAGGACAGGTTAGCTTCCCAATGAGAAGAGATGATGCTGCAAATTTAGGATGGTCACCAGTGGCTGACTCAATGCGGAAGAGGAGCCAGGATGTCTGTATGGTGGCCAGGAAAGAAATGTCTTGTGTATGCTGTGCAGAGAACAAACAGGCTCAAAAGAAGAAGCCACTGATTACAAAACCCCTTCCAAATGGACTTAGGCAAAAGAACACTACTGACCTGTGAGAGTATGATGGACGGAAGTACATAGTGGTAGTGGATTATTATTCTAGATACATAGACACAGCCCAGCTGCCCAACTGCCCAGCATCAGTAGCCAGCAAGTCATTGTTAAACTAGATAGATAGATAGATAGATAGATAGATAGATAGATAGATAGATATATACAGATGGAGCAAAATTTGTCTCTGCCTAGTTTAGAGTTCTGGTACAAATATAGTTTCATACACATAACGTCTAGCCCCATAATCCTCAGTCAAATGGTACAGCTGAGAGGGCCATCTGAACTGGGAAAAGCATCCTAAAGCTGCCAAATCTACACCTAGCTTTGATGTGTTAATCCCGAGCTACCCAGTCAACACTGTAGGAGAAAGCCCAGCTCAGCTGATGATGAATCATCACATTCACATGCCAGCTCCAGGGTTGGATAGTAAGCTGACTCCTTCATCTATTAACCAAAGTCAGAAAGAGGAGCCATAGAGCCAAAGAGGCTTACTCTGGCTCATATGTGATCCAGAATGAAAACAGTACCATTAGCCCAACCACAATCACCTTGTGGAACCAGCGATGAAGCTGCCCAGGCCTGGGTACAGTCCAGTTCTTTAGTACTGTCTCCCAGTCTATCACCGTCTGTAGACTTCGCAATCTGTTCTGCCACAGTGTGTGACATTTAGAGGCATTAAGATTAATCCTCCGGTGTCGACAAATGCACCCGTGCATCTTGATTTTTCTTGATGTTTCTATTAATATGTTTGCAAAAATACAGCGCGGGGATACGATACCAACGTTTCTGAACGATGCACAGATATTCAGAATTCAATTCAATTAGTATTATTCATTTGGTGAATCAGAGTTATAATAGCATTTGGATGAGGTGTGATTTATGCGTCATGTGATCTTCATTTTCACCTTTGTTACGTCACATTCTTTAATGCAACAAAAGCACTTATTAGAAATGGGACTTTGGGAATTAGAATATAGGACTTTTAACGATATCACTGCTGGTGATATAATTAGCCAAGTTAGATTCATAGATGGATTTTGATATGGATTTTGATGGATTTTGAAAGTATACTTTTAGTATATTTAATATATTTCCTTCCACTCATGATTAATGTACTGAAAGTGTGCTGTTTTTAAAAACTACCTATGTACTTAGTATGTTTAATATTTAATAAGTGCAGTTAAAAATAAGTAGAACTAATCGTACTATTTTGAGACATTATTAAGATTCTTTTCAATGTACGTAAGTACATATACGTTTTTATTTCTAGTACTTTAATATGTACATATACATAGAGTACTATTGCATGTACTTGCTGATATTAAAGAACATTTGTAGTACATTAAAATATTAAATTATACGTTGTGTATGCAGATGCACAATTTCCCCATTAAATAAATATTAGTGCAGTAAACACACATGTAACGTATACAACCCAGAACTGACAGGAAAGCTGAACAAATGCTAAAAACCATCACAGTTACTGAAGACATTACTTTTTAACGTACAGCTCGTGTGAGCCTCACATTTAACAGAAATGACGGCCACTTTTATTGCCAAATGGACCTCAGTAAAATTCTGACCCCAGCTCCGGCCCTGCCTGCGTCCCCCACATCTGCGACGCCCCTGCTCACAGCTCTTTTTGCCAGACTCAATCATCCACACACTCAGGTATTTATGTGAGCCACCGCTGAGAGTGAGTCACTGGAAGTGAATGTGGATTTCTCCCTGTAACTTCAGAAGACACTTGTTTGAAGTTGGTGGGTTTTGAACGTTCATGCAGAAAGGACAGGCTGGTTAAAAAAATCAGCATCACAGAGTGATCCAACACAGTGATGTCGAATTTGTGAATAAACGGACTCAGCTAAGAATTAAATATATTTTAATGTACTAGAAATGTGCTGTGATAGCAGTACGTTGATGTCATTAGCCCCATTGATGGGGCAGTCATGGGCTGGAGGTTAGGGAACCAGCCTTGTGACCAGAGGGTCGCCGGTTTGATTCCCTGAACTGACAGTAACGACTGAGGTGCCCTTGAGCAAGGCACCTGACCCCCAATTGCTCCACGGGTGCTGTGGATAGGGCTGCCCACCACTCCGGGAGTGTGGGTGTTTCACTTCACAGATGTGTTAAATGTGGAGACTAAATTTCCCCACTGTGGGATCAACAAGGGATTTAAAAAAATATATATATCAAGCACATTATACATATAGTAAAATGGGAATATTTTAATGTACAAGAAATGTACTGTAATATGTACTTAAGTATATCTACTTGACTCTTAGTGGTGTCTCAAAGTACAATTAGTTCTATTTAAATAGCACAGATTACAGCACTAATGATATATATACATATATGTATATGTGTGTGTGTGTGTGTGTGTGTGTGTGTGTACTTAAGTATCTGTAAATGAATCTCAAAGAGTACAGTTCAGTACCTTATGTTCTATTTAAGTAGAATTTAGCATACTAAGTACATAGTTAGTATTTGAAACTAGCTCACTTTCAGTACACTATTTATAAGTACAAGGAAGTCTACTAACTATACTTAAATTAAATATACTTCAGTGTACAATTTATTTCTCCTGGGAGTATATAGTATATACTAGAATACTAAAGTACTGGAATGTACCTTAGTATCTATTTTTGATAGCATACTAATTACATACAGTTAGTGTACTGAACATTTCAGTACCTTAATACTTATAATGCATACTGTACTTAAATGAAGTGTACTTCAGTGCACTGATTTTTTTCTCCTGGGTGTACATTATACATTTACCAGCACTACTAGGATACAGGCTGCAGAGGTCAGTCTTTCCAGCTTTTGTTATCGACTGCAAGGTGGGAACAAACTGGATTTTTCAGGAGCCATTGATATGCCAAACAACATCCATGAATTCCAGATGAGCCCGGTGCCATACAACAAAACATACAACAGTACAAAACGTCTTCCCAATAAACTCCTTTGAAAGTCATTTACTTTCACCAGTAATGCTGTCGCCATCATGCTAACATTTGTGTGGCTTCACGCTGCCATCAGTCGCATACTGCTATCAGGTGCATGATAACACAGAGGTGTAAAGGTAGAATTGGGGCTTGTGGGATGTGAGGCCAGGTGGAGCTTTTTTATACCTGTGCCAGTATTGATATATAACTCTACACAATCCTGTGAAAAGTAAAGCCTGAACCAAAAGACTACAGATCTGCAAATTAAACGCCTGTGTGTGGAAAGTAGGTTTATCTTGCAGTTCATAGAAGTGAAGAGAGTCTGAATCAAATTCATTTCACTGTGCAAAAAAATGATGAATTTTGATACTGAATGATACTGAATTTTTACTAAATGTAAAGTAAAAATTACTAGTGGATTTTTCATTTTCACATGCTGATTGAATTCCTGAATAAATAAGAAATAACTTTTTCAAATTAGTTATTTAACCATGAAAAGAAGTTTTAATGGTGTGGAAAAAATGAGCACATGTTAAATATCATGTAACAAAAACAATGTATGTCCTCTTTTATATTTTAGCATAAAAAAAGTTTGTATACAGAAACTTCTTGATTAAAGTTGGTTAAATATTATTTATAGAATATGTGGTTATTATTTTCCAGCAGTAGTTACCTTAAAACTAGAATTCTAAGTATTTCTTTATCTCTAATTTCTTATATTATATGTTATATGATATATTTCTGTGGAACTGCCCGCTCGATATATGTCAAATGGATTGTGTAGCCAGGAACTTGGAACCCTGCCTGTTAAGCCTGCCACATTGTGTACACACCCAATATTAACACTTGAAGATGTTATTTAAACCAAGCTTAATACTAAAATAGACAAAAATAGACAAATACCTCTTTATAGACAATAGTCCTTTCATCTTTTTTCTATTTTGCTTGGTCTTTTTCCCCTTTCATAGTTTTAGCTACAGGAATGGTCGTGCCGTATCACAGCACAGCTCCGTTACAGAGTCACAGCTTGCCTACCAAAATATCAGTGGGACATTCCTAATGACGTAATTGAACACTATGACTGTCATGCACCATATCAAGTTCAAGTTTTTTTCAAGTTTCAGGTTTATTTGTCATTTGCACAACATGTCAGGACTGATGCATTGAAATGCTTGTGGTGAGACTCAGGTAAACACTCTACAGCAGGACAGCATTATATACATACTAAACATATTAAAATAAAGAGATATAAAAGTTATTAAATAAATATAAAATACACAAAATACAGAATATACAGAGACAGGAGGGGTCTGTAGATATTCTGATATGTACATTTATGAGACAGGTATAGTCTGAGAGAGAGTGGAGCTAAATATAAATATAAATATGTATGTTTATGTCTATTCTTGTTGTATAAAGTGACTCAGTGATGTTGTCCATAGCAGTGATATATAAGAGTATTAATAATAAAGTGTCCGAGTGCAGTGATATTGGTGGTGTTGTTGGTGGGGTTGGTGGTGTTGGTGAAAGGCTCACAGCTTGTTCAGGAACCTGATGGCTTGTGGGTAGAAACTGTTCATTAGGCGATGTTAGCATATGTGTTGTGCAGCGAGCCAGCAAGTACTGTATACACTTCTTCAGTTGCTATAGCCCCCATAGCCCCCCCTCTCTGCAAACTTAAATCTCCAAGGTAACAGTTAAATGCAGTTTCAGTATTCAGCTGATTACAAATCTATAGCTGGCATTGACCCGCAGTATCCCAACCGTAATCAGACTGCTCTGTGCAATTTCCCTACAATGGCTTTCCTGGAGTTTTGCGCTAGGATTGGGTGGGCATCCCCTAATGCACACCCCACCCCTCCTTTGAAAGTTCTCCATCTATAATGAGTTGGAAAAGGACGAAATTTTTCAAATAATGATTTTCCATCAGCGTCACTTTCCGTGATAATTCTTAATGAGTTCTTTTGTGTGCCAGTTACAGAGAAACATTTAATAATCTGGCTCAGGTTCTTCTGCTTAAACACACACACGCACACACACGCACACCTACAAACACACACCCACACCCACACACACACACACACACACATACACACACCTACAAACACACACACACACACACACACACACACACACACACACACACACACACACACACACACACACACACACACACACACACACACACACACACACACACACACACACACACACACACACACACAACAGCACACACACACACACACATACAAACACACACACACACACACCTACAAACACACACACACACATACACACACACCTACACACACACGCACACCTACAAACACACACACATACACGCACACACCTACAAACACACACACACACACACCTACAAACACACATGTGCACACACACCTACAAACACACATGTGCACACACACACACACACACACACCTACACACACACACACACCTACACACACACACACACACACCTACACACACACACACATACACACACCTACAAACACACACACACGCATACACCTACAAACACACACACCTACAAAAACACACACACACACACACATCTACAAACAGACATGTGCACACACACACACATTATGATGTTAATGAGGTTGCAGCTCTAACGTCAGACTGTATAAAGCAACGGCATGTGACTTTCACTTACATCCACGGAACACATCTAAAACTGAGAGAGAGAAAAAGAGAGAGAGAGAAAGAAAGAGAGAGAGAGATGGAGACACTGATGGAAAAATGGATAGATGGATGGATGGATGATGGACAGATGGATGGATGGCTTGTTAAGCACACACACCCTCTGAGATACACAGATGGAAAGGACAGCCTTAAAGGAAAGAGGGGGCAGGGAGGAGGTAAGTAGACAGAATAAGAGATGTTGGTTTCTCACGAAGAAAGAAAAACGAAAGAAAGAAGGAAAGAAAGAAAGTACGAAGGAAAAAGCACTATACTTGAATGAACAGCTGGAGACAGCAGGGGGCACTAACAAACAGAGCCTGCAGTTTTCTGAGTTCCTTACTTACACACTCACCCGCTATCCACAAGACCACTATGTACATACAGGTGAGCTCAGAAACATACACACACATACAATAGAGGAACCACCGTATCTCAGCACAGCAGGAGGCAGAACCACCGGATATCGCTGCCCTGTGCTGCTGTTCATGGCAGACTTCACCTTAAAACAGGATCAATTTACCTCCAAGCGACACAGTCCTACATCCAACAGCACAGCTCCCTCCCAACACCAGCTTACTTTGAGATGCCACAGGGTCGCCCCAAACCTTGTTTTCACAGCAATATCGCCAAACACTGCTCTTTTATCTCTAAGCACTGTAGCTGTACCTTCAAACACCTCAGGCTGAACTTCCAGGCACCACTGCTTTACCTTAAACCCCCACAATCTTATCTTCAAATAAAGCCACCTTACCTTCAAGCACCGCAACCCTACCTCCCACTGTCCTATTACCAGAAACCTGCTCTGAACCATACCTCTAAACAAAGGAACTAAGCATCATAACATCTTGTCCACCGCCTCATCTCCAAACTACACCACCTCATCACTTCATCTCCAAACTCCACAGCCTTATCTTCCAAACACGGCAACCTTACCTACAACATACCTTAAAACACCTCAAAACCACCACAAACACCCCCTTACCTCAAAACACCACAAACACCACCATACTTCAGAAACACCACAAATACCATCTTACCTCAAAACACCACAAACACCACCTTACCTCAAAAACACCACAAATACCACCTTACAAAAAAAACCCCACAAATACCACCTTACTTTAAAACACCTCAAAACACCACCATACCTCAGAAACACCACAAATGCCAGCTTACCTCAAAACCACCACCAATACCACCTTACCTAAAAAACACCTTACCTTAAAACACCTCAAAACACCACAAACACCACATTACATCAAAAACACCACAAATACCACCTTAGTTCAAGAACACCACAAACACCACCTAACTTCAAAACACCTCAAACCTCAAAACACCCCAAAATCAACACAAACACCACCTTACTTCAAAACACCACAAATACCTCAAAAACACTAAAAAACAATCTCACCTTAAAACACCACAAACACCACTTTACCTCAAAAACCAAAAAAGTCCAAATACCTTCAAACACAGAAGACCACAACTATATGACAGCTTTTCCATAACAGTAACTCCCAACACAGCAATCCACCTTCAAAATGTAATAACAGCTCCTTCAAACACCACAATCTACCCTCAAGTACTTTAACACTACCTCCAAACACCACAATCTACCTTCAAATACCTTAACACTACCTCCAAACACCACAATCTACCTTAACATACCATCACAGTACATCCAAACACCACAATCTACCTTAACATACCATCACAGTACATCCAAACACCACAATCTACCTTCGAATACTATAACAGTACATCCAAACACCACAATCTACCTTCAAATACCTTAACACTACCTCCAAACACCACAATCTACCTTAACATACCATCACAGTACATCCAAACACCACAATCTACCTTAACATACCATCACAGTACATCCAAACACCACAATCTACCTTCAAATACTTTAAAACTACCTCCAAACACCACAATCTACCTTCAAATACCTTAACACTACCTCCAAACACCACAATCTACCTTCAAATACCTTAACACTACCTCCAAACACCACAATCTACCTTAACATACCATCACAGTACTTCCAAACACCACAACCTACCTTCAAATACCTTAACACTACCTCCAAACACCACAATCTACCTTAACATACCATCACAGTACATTCAAACACCACAATCAACCTTTAAATACCTTAACACTACCTCCAAACACCACAATCTACCTTAACATACCATCACACTACCTCCAAACACCACAATCTACCTAAACATACCACAGCACTACCTCCAAACACCACAATCTACCTTCAAATACTTTAACACTACCTCCAAACACCACAATCTACCTTAACATACCAATACACTACCTCCAAACACCACAATCTACCTTCAAATACCTTAACACTACCTCCAAACACCACAATCTACCTTCAAATACCTTAACACTACCTCCAAACACCACAATCTACCTTAACATACCATAACACTACCTCCAAACACCACAATCTACCCTAACATACCATCACAGTACATCCAAACACCACAATCTACCTTTAAATACCATAACAGTACATCCAGACACCACTATCTACCTTCAAATACCTTAACACTACCTCCAAACACCACAATCTACCTTCAAATACCTTAACAGTACCTCCAAACACCACAATCTACCTTCAAATACCATAACAGTACATCCAAACACCACAATCTACCTTCAAATACCTTAACACTACCTCCAAACACCACAATCTACCTTAACATACCATCACAGTACATAGCACTACCTTTAAAATACAACACTACCACAAACTACCACAATTCAAATACCATAACACTACCTCCAAACACCACAATCTACCTTAACATACCACAGCACTACCTCCAAACACCACAATCTACCTTCAAATACTTTAACACTACCTCCAAACACCACAACCTACCTTTAAGTACTTTAACACTACCTCCAAACACAACTATCTACCTTAACATACTAACACAGTACATCCAAACACCACAATCTACCTTAACATACCATAACACTACCTCCAAACACCACAATCATAAAACAAAAAGAATATTACACCCACTGGACACATTTTATTAGAACCCCCTCCCTTGTAAGTTCTGCATTGATGCTGTACAAATGGAAATCTGTAAATGCACGGTTTGTGTTAGCCATTCTCTAGTTCTTCATCAGTGGTCAATTTCTTACCACAGAGCTAATTTCATCCGGATATTTTTGGGATGTTGGACCACTCAACTCTAAAATTCCATTACTCAAATGATGACTGTTCCACAGCATTCCTGTGGTCAGAAACTGGTCAATTATGAATGTGATAAAGGTAGACTGACAAAGAGTAACACTACAAGAGGGACAACAGTCTATACCTTTAAACCTATATAGTGGACCTATGAGTGACCAGCTCAGTGGAAGTTCACAGTGGATGGTAAGTGCTGGTGGGCAGAGCTGTTCATAACATCAAGAATGATAACAACAAGAAAGTCAAAAAATACTACATCCAACTCACCGTACAAGATAGTCACCATAGAGACAGGCATGACCAGGAGGCCCAGCAGCATGTCCGCAAAAGCCAAAGACATGAGGAAGTAGTTGGTGGCATTCTGCAGCTTCCTCTCTAGGCTGACGGCCATGATGACCAGGATGTTCCCAGTAACGGTGACCCCCACCACGGCCAAGATCAGCAGCGCCGCCCAATTCTTCTGCCCGACCTCAGCTGCCTGCCCCATGCACCCTCTGGCCACTCTTCCAGAGCCTCCACTGCTGGCCGTCAGGTTGTCAAACAGTGAAGGTTCTGAGATAATCCCGCTTTGGTTGCAGCCTAGTGACCCGTTGTGGACTACATTGCCCAGAGTTGCCTCTGGGTCATAGGGCACGAGGGCCATGGAGGAGGAGATGGTCTCCAAGAGAAGCTCTGAAGCATTCCCATCTGAGCTCATGGTCCCAGCTGATGGTCTCACCCCTTTTAGAGCATCCGCAGGTGTGTTACCTGCCGGAGACTAGTGGCCCGTTAGGGCATAGTGTCCATCCCAGCGGTTCAGCAAGTTTCGGCATGGTCCTCTTACTCCGGATCTGGCTGGACACAGCACTCCAACTAGTGCGGCGTTCCTGGAAACCACACAGCAGGAGCACGTGCTCACACTCGAACGCACGCTCGCTTTCCTCGTTATGCAGGTATTCCTGAGAAAGCGGCGTGAAAGGGTGAAAGTAGCCAATAAAATTTGCTTCCCTCTCGGTCGGAAGAGTGCAATAAGGTACAACGGGAGTTTTCTATTTTCCCCTCTCTTTCTTTTCCTCTTAGGGGTTCCATCTCAGAGCGCGTCTGCTCTTCTGCAAGCCTTTGATCACTCTGCCTAATCCAGCCGCGCTGAGGGAGAGGGAGAGGGAGCAGCGGAGGGAGGGGAGGTGGAGAAAGAGGGAGAGAAAAGAAGAGAGAGAATGAGAGCTGGAGCTCCTCAGGTTTCCGCTAGTTCTGCTGCACCTGAGTCTTAAGATTGCAAAAATCAAATAATGGGGTCGGGAACAAGACACATGCACACACTAGGCTGTATGAGTGGAGGTAAATGCTGCTGTGCTTATCTGACCAACCCTAACCTTCACCTCGGTGACTGAAAGACCAACTCTCTAGTTAAAGCTGCTGTTTGAGGGAAGGGATTGCTTTTCCTTGTGGAGAGGAGGCTAATGTCCCCACAACCACGTTAGCTTGGGGTGACCCTGAAATCAGACAAACACACACTTATTTTTATGCTCTAGTCTTAAAAACAAAAACGCCATTTAGGACTGTGTATTAAAATTCCCTCACTGTATAGTATCACCTTAGTACATTTACAACTTTTGGCAGATGACATTCCCAGCTAATCATTTACGGCATTTAGCTGATGCTCTTATCCAGAGCGACTTACAAGGTTAATCATATTACAGGTAGGCCAATGTAGTGTTAGGAGTCTTGCCCAAGGACTCTTATTGGTGTAGCACAGCATAGTCACTCGGACTGGGATTCGAACCCCAGTCTCCCACACATGGTGGTGGCTCTCTGGCAGGCAGTGGTGTTATCCGCTGAGCTACACCAACCACCAATCCTGTTTGTTCCGTTCACCACATAGGAATAGAGGTACCACTGGTCATACTGACCCATGTCATCTACTGTAACAGGTAGTGTACTAATAACACAGGAGGACGGAAGCAGGGTCGACAACAGCGAGGCTAAGAAGCAGGTAACCAAGTCAAAGGGAAATCCGAAGGGAGAGTGAAGTCGACGGAAAAGTTAAACCAGTATAAGCAGAGAGAAACGCTGGGTAACGCAACCAGGGTGGGCAAAACTTCTCAATGGGAGGGAAGGTGTGTGTGTAAACAGACTGGGAGATTGGAGACAGGTGGAATACTCCAACGAACTACACTGGGAGTAATTAGTTGAATGAGGACACATGACGTGTGACGTCATTGGGTGATGCACCCTGGGAAGTGGAGTTCGGGAGATAACAAGTTGACAAGTTGTTACAAACATGGGATGGGTTGGTTATTAAATTATAGTATCACCATCCAAAGAATAGTTGATGCACCAAGAAGGAGCCGATCCAGAGGACTGAAACTTGGTAGGTAGGTTTGAAATTGTGAGACATGCAAATGCATAAGCAAGCACCTGACTGTACCTGACTGACCCAACAGACCTGACTGGGGACATTCAGCCAGCAGTGTTGCCCTCCATGGGTCATTCTGTCAGGTAGCTGCAAGCCACAGGACTACATGCAGATGGACTGTAACAATGGCCAGACTGTCATGGAGAGACTCAGAATCAGTCCTGCTTTGGTCTTTGTGGAGAAGCTGCAGGAACTGCAAGAACCTCTACAACTTCACGCCTTAGCAAACATGGTGACCCGACGCCATACTGAGAGACAGACTTCTGTATGTGTAGCTCAATAAATATTACCCATATCAGTCTAAATGTATCATCGTTTATTTTTCCTGGTAACCTTTATCTTCCCACACCTCCCCCCGGGTCTTTCTGGTGTTTTTTGATGATGAGTGTATAAAAAGTCATGGAGTCTTGCCCAAGGACTATAAAGCACTTAGGACCACAGGTGTTAACTGAACCCCAGTCAGTCACACGTCAAGTTGCTATGCCACCTACTATGCTATACCAACTAGAACCACATGTTAAATGATTTGTCTTCAGATAGTGTGTAATATTGTGAATATTACTTTCTGGATCAGTGATAGTGTGTCCCATTAACAAATTAGGTAAGTTTCATTGGGCTTCCATCTGATAAGGCACCCCCACCCCAGTATTAAAGACGGCACTGAACTGACTGAAAAAACTTCAAAGGATACCAAGAATCTTTAAACAGAATTGTGAGGAAGATTCACAAGTGTGAAGAACCTTAAGGTTTAGAGAACCTCTACATAGAACTGTCATTGCACATTTCCAGACTATGACTATGATATAGATTAAGGCTCAGGTCAGAGTTTTGGCCAGGAAGACCAGCATATCCATTTTTTCCAGATGAAGGCTCAAACACTCAACGTAGTGTGCCAGACTGCCTTTGCACCATGTGGGTGCTTCTGATTGCTCATCTACAGGCAATTTGTCAAGACCCATGTTATTGGTTAAGATATTCACCACATAGAACACACGGGCTATAGTTTGAAGGAAACTGAATTTTTTGGTAAAAAACGATGACTTTCCTCCAAATAACGTGAAGGTATGTGTTCATGGTGCACGACATACATCACCATATTCTGATTTTCTGGGGTCCGATTAGTTGGAAGAGACAAAAAAGCCCAAACAGCCCCACAGTACTACACTATAAACCAGACACACAAATATTGTGTCCAACATTTCACACAGTGAGCGGCACTAAAACCAATTAAACAGGACTAATTAAGCTCTCCTGAAACATGCTGTTGGTCAGTGTACTTACAAGCAGAGGTGGTCAGTCCAGGTTCAGAACTCAATTCCAACTGCCTGGCTTCTTCTCTAATTAGCTCAGCTTTTCACTCCCTGGAACTGAATTATCCACCTCTGCTGGCGATTCCCACAACATCAACTCAGAAAAGCATGCTGTGATGTAATTTACCATATATAATATATAATAATATATATAGAGAGATATTGCCCACCTCTTACATCATGTGAAGCATACTTAAGAGAACCAAAAGTGGTTCTTCTGTGACACTGTTCAAAGAACGCTCCTTGTTTAGGAGTGCGGGTCAAAGCTGAGGGAAAGGTGACCAATGGTACGTACTGATAAACAAAGACAAGTAGAGTAAACTTACTGTGATGCCCTGTGTCTCTCGTCATTCCCCATTTGGATCAGCAGATACAGGCTTCCTGATGAGCCACAAACCCCTGCATTCATTCATTCATTCACACATACTCTGGAGTAAATACTCCACACGCTCGCTCGGCACACGCCTGCACTGCTCTGTTTCTCTCCGTCTCACTCTCACTCTCTCTCGCTCCTATTTGTCAGTTTTCTCCCTCCTCCTTCAGCAGTTTAAAGTGATAGTTTGGTGAAATATTGCGATTACCCACTTTCCCCTCTCTCACCCCCATTTTAGCCCATCCATGTAGCCTATTTGGCATCTGAAGTTTCCTTGTCTTTGCTTTACACGTTACAAAATTGGTCACCTTGAATTTTTTCAAGGTGTAGTAATTTCAGGCTCCTGCAGATGGCGCTGCATGAGAGTGATGAGGCTATAAATTCCTGAGGGTTGTGAGTGATGGGATCCATAGATTGAGAGGAGGTGGTACAGTGCTGTACAGTCGCAGTCCATGTGTAGAAAAGTGGAGTGACTGCATTTGGGCGTGGCCAAAGACCTTAATGTGAAGGAAGTAGCTGAATCTGCAGGTGTATGGAAGCAAACGGGTCTACCAGCAGGGACTAAAATCCCAGTCTACAGGAAAGTCTCCTCAGAATTGTACCAAGAATGGCATCCACCAAATCTGAACCAACTGAGCAATTCTTTGATGTAAGAGTATCTGAACAGTGATGTGGCCTCCATCCAGAAACCTGTCCAGTACATGCCAAATCCAGTCACAGCTGTAATTCATGCTTATGGACGTATTGCATGCTATAATGGAGGCAGTACTGGGACACCGCGTGGGACAGTTTAAGTCAGTATGACTAACTTGGACTGTCAGAGAACTTCCTATCACATTATCTTTGGACTCTAAGTTTATCAGGTTGAAACCTTGTCCTGCAGAGCCACAGCCATCCATGTATCTATTAGAGCAGTCACTCAGCATGATGCTACCTAACACAATCTTATGTTAGCTGATGTAACAGAATTAGCAGTTAGCGTTTTTAGCTACTTGTATGTCATACAGTGTTAGAAGCCACATAATCAAGTGACCATCACATGGTCTTAAGCAAG
>JAMWET010001933.1:0-15000 GCA_024036415.1 Prochilodus magdalenae | reverse complement strand
GGCTATACATGTACTATACATCAGGCTATACATTTTACTATACATTATTCAACACATGTACTATACATTAGGCTATACACTCACTGTACATTAAGCTATACATTTTACTATACATTAGGCTATACATTTTACTATACATTAAGATAAAGATACATTATTAAATAGGCTATACATGTTACTATACATTAGGCCATACATGCACTATACATTAGGCTATACATGTACTATTCTTCAGGCTATACATTTTACTATACATTAAGCTATAAATGTATTATACAATAGGCTATACATTTACTATAAATTAGGCTATACATTTATTATACATTAGGCTATACATGTATTATACATTAGGCTATACATTTTACTATACATTAAGCTATAAATGTATTATACTACATTAGGCTATACATTTATTATACATTAAGCTATACATGTATTATACATTAGGCTATACATTTTACTATACATTAAGCTATAAATGTATTATACTACATTAGGCTATACATTTATTATACATTAAGCTATACATGTATTATACATTAGGCTATACATTTTACTATACATTAAGCTATAAATGTATTATACAATAGGCTATACATTTACTATGAATTAGTCTATACATTTATTATACATTAAGCTATACATGTATTATACATTAGGCTATACATTTATTATACATTAAGCTATACATGTATTATACATTAGGCTATATGTTTACTATACATTAGGCTATACATTTAAACAGTATAACTCCAAGTACTACCATTAGATTTGTGATGGTTAACCCTATGGAACCGAGCGTCTCATCAGCGTCTGTTCTAAGAATTTAGCAGTGGCCACTTAACGTCACAGAAATCTGACCACAGGCACAACTTTGCTCAGTGAAGATGAAATAATTAATTAGTTAAAATCAGCCACCCGAGAAAAAAACAACACAGTGAACCTAAAGCAACATTATGTAATGATTCTACTGTACATTAAAACACACTCACTAACACACCCACACAGAAATGTCAGCATGCTGCAAAACTCGACATACGGTTAAGCCTCAGGCACATACATGAATGATTACAGGTGTGGTCTGATTACATGAGCGCATACACACACAGTGAACAGACTGCGGACCACTAGTAGAGAGGACTGTTTGATCCGCCGACAAGCAAGAGCAGCCTCCAGTTTCCCTGTCCACCATCCAGACACAGGTGACACCTTCATTACACACCCCGTCTCTCCCCAGACCATTCCCAGGAGCTTAGCAGAGGGACATATGGCATCACTGTGCCCATTACATGTTCTCCCATTGAGAGCCACACACCATCACACAGCGGTCCTTTGTCAGTCAGGTTTGAGTATGGGGCCTTATGGTGAGCTCTTCAATCCTGTCTTTACTGGGGGAGCAACACACTGCCCCAGCTGGGGGTGAAATGATCTGGGGAGCCATTGCATACGACAGATGGTCACACCCACTTGTGATACGAGAAACACTTCCAGTGCAGCGATATGTGCGGGACATCCTCTGGCCACATACGTTGCCTCTCATGGCTTCCAACTGGCATGTATCAGCAGGATAATGCTCGCCCATACAGAGCAAGAGTTTACCACCAATGGAGCATTTATGGGAACCTGTATGCCTTCATGCCCAACCATATCTCATCTTGTACCCAGGCTAAAGCCCAAAAGGGTACTAGAACCTCCTTTCAATTGTACAGCTCTCCCCAATAACCGTATCCTTTCAGTCTAATGTTGTATCCACTTACACCATCATCACATTCACACAAACATCTCAACTGATCCCACCAAGCAAAGTCCTTTGTGCTGCCTAATTGTTTTCATCAATGAATATATTTGACCTTTAACCTTAACGATTGGCATGAAGACTGCTGGTCACATAGCAACAATAACAACAAGCTCGCCTAGCTAGTAGATGATCAGACGGCAATGAAGACAAAGATTCAAGATGCGGGACAGTAATTACCTAAGCTTACCTACTGGGGAAGATTCGCCTTCCCGGAGAACATGCATATTATGATACTGTGGCATTCACAACAGGACTTGAGTCACCGGGAACGTCAGTGTCTAAGGGTCCCGGCTAAGGTTGTATCTTCAGACTGCATCTTGGAACCAGAGCTCAATAAACAAAGACCATATTCAGACTGGTCTGCTTTCTTCAGTAGGAATTACAGAAGCACTGCAGCTACATGGGGAAACTGCCAGTAACCAAAACTAATGCAAGGAAACTGGAGATGCAAGGAAAGCAGCTATAGCTGAGCTACAGAGTAAAGCAGCGATACAACAGATGTTGTCACAAAGCAGCTTTACAAAGAATCTTTACGAAGAATCTGGTGTTCCAGCCCCCAGTGAGCAAGCTGAGGGCCACAGTGGCAAGGAAAAACTCCCTCAGTTAGGAAGGAAGAAACCTCAAGAGGAACCAAGACTCAAAGAGGGAACCCATCCTCCTTGGGTCAACACCAGATACAAGACAGCACTAGAGAGCAGAGTGTAATGTCTGATTAGTCTGTAATTATGTTGGTGGTTCATAAGATGGGTCAGCAGGCGCAGGCCAAGCCTCCACAGTGCAGGACAGCCAGGAGCTCCGTGATGGGTAAAGGCATCAGTGGTTCCCAGTCAGAGCAGATGTTGCAACAGCATCAGATTGCACAGGACGGGCAGCAGTTCAGCTCAGACAGAGAGAACAGACAGACCATTAGCTCTGACAGAAGACCTGAATACACTGTATGGTGTTAACAGAGTGCAGCAGTGACTCTGACAGGCCTGGCTATTACAGCAGGTCTAACAAGGAGAGCCAGAGGGTCACACAGACATGAGGGCTCCCTGAGAAGTCAGCGCCCCTCTGCTCCACCGTCAACAAACCTGAGTGAATATGAAGAGCAGCGGGACAACAGCTTACCAACATTCCCAGCTTACCAAACACTCTCTGTTAGTGGACCCCTAGACCTGCACCTTTTATCTAGCAGAAAGAAAAGACTAACTACCAAAAGCTTGACTAAACAGGTAGGGTTTAAGCCTGGATGGGCCCAAACACTGACTGGTTCCTATTAGGAACCATTAAAAACAGATCTCCCAATGCAAGTATAGTTTAGATTAGATTAGATTACTTTAGATTAGATTAGATTAGATTAGATTAGATTAGATTCAACTTTATTTGTTATTATGCTGAGTACAGGTAACAAGCCAATGAAAGCAGTTAGCATCCAACCAGAAGTGCAAAATACAGTATTATTTACATATAAACTCATTAAACAGAGGGCTATAAGCCATTAACATGTGGATAATTAGCTTGCGGGACATTTTATGAAGACCTAAATGTATTACTGCATGAGTTATACACTATACAAGCTCTGCTAGCATATTAGCTGTAGGCTAATCCATTTATAAGCACAATGTGGAAACAAGCACACGGCCTAGCCGTGTTAAATCAGAAGGGAAACGACAAACTTTTAAGCTTTTCTGAGTTTCCGGGTCCTCATAAACTTCACTACAGCACTATAACTCGCTGGCTGTTTGTTGCGCCTCGACATACAAAAACAAATATTGATAAAAAAAATTCATATTGGTTTATACCAACCCCGCTTTCACACCTAATTCCTAATTCATCTTATGTTAAATGAAATTACATATGACTCACAGCTGACCTTGCAGGCAGTTTATTAAAGGAGTTCACACAGCTTCTGCACAAACTGCGGCCTTTATTAGAAACAGTACTACCTCACACATGCAAGGAATACATTAACAGAGCACTCCAAGCCGACTCCAGTCGCAGACCGGACTCTGCATAAACAGCGATTAACGGCTTCACAGTAAGTGCTATATTTATTAGCCTATATTAAGGCATCACTACATGCTGAGGCATATTTAAACCAAGACGTTCTGAATGTTGTGGCTCCTAAAGTGGTTTGATTTGGCTGAACAGGACAAAAAGGCTCTTCTTAACGTTTGGGTTGTCGACCCCAAAGACAGGCAATGGGCACCTGCTGCTGTATTCAGTTAGCATAACCCAGATAGCGAGCATAAATATATGTACATATATTGGTCTGGTGGCTTGATGAGGTCGGCAACCCTGTTTGCCACTGTTGGCACACACTGTCCAGCCTTGAGCACCACCGGGATTATTGTCCTGCATACAAACTGGGCTTTAATCTACTCAGTTTTCATTTGAACCTGTTAAGCTTTTAATTTTAGAAAATAAGACTACTATATAAATATGACAAACACCTTGGAGAAACATATAATGACTAGGCCTGACATAGGCCTAATATGAAACCATAGAAACGTAGTTGCTGACACCAAAAATGATTTACTACAACAATTTACAAAGAAAACTGTGACTGTGAGAGAAAAGAAAAAGTTGCATTCTCTCGAATACTCACCGCAGACGGCCAGCTTTGCCGTTAGTGGACCACAGTGGTCCACTATCACCTTGCACCAGGTCGCCTGAACTGAAAGGTAGCCTCGTAGCACTGGTGTAAAGCCAAAGGACGTGTGAAACTTTGGAAAATGGGTGATTAAATTTTTTAGTTGTACCGTAATATTAAGAGAATGGTGGACCATTGTTGATAAGGAACAAATTTACAGACATTTACGAAAATACGGAACAAATTTACAGACATTTACGGAAATACGGAACAAATTTACAGACATTTACGAAAATACGGAACAAATTTACAGACATTTACGAAAATACGGAACAAATTTACAGACATTTTTTACGGAAATACGGAACAAATTTACAGACATTTACGAAAATACAGAAGAAATTTACAGACATTTACGGGAAATAAGGAACAAATTTACAGACATTTACGGAAATACGGAACAAACTTACAGACATTTACGGAAATACGGAACAAATTTACAGACATTTACGGAAATAAGGAACAAATTTACGGACATTTACAGAAATACGGAACAAATTTACAGACATTTACGGAAATACGGAACAAATTGTGTCCCGTATTGGTTTAATACAGAATTTGTTCTGTATTCCATATTTCCGTAAATGTCTGTAAATTTGTTCTGGATTTCCATAAATGTCCAATATAGCCGTCTGTCTCACACACATAAATGATCCCCCCTACCCCCCCACCCCCCAACCCGGGCTCAGGTCAAATACTGGATGTGCTCTATTCCATATTACCGTAAATATCCAATAAACATGTGTGTCATGTTTGATCATGATTGATTCTCCTGCAAACAACAAAGCCCCCCCCCCTCCCCCCATTTTGCTGAAATACACGATTACGAACACATGTCACTCACACATAACCACACCCCCTCCTCTTTTCTCATTTCTGAAAGGTGGCAACCCTAGGTGCCTCACCAGTGGATTCTTTGACCAAATGTCACTTCACTGCTTGTTTTCCACTCACATCTCAATATACATATTCTTCCTTCATTCTGATGTTCATAACTCTTTTTTATAAACTCTGATTTATAATAATTGCCAACAAATTTTAAACAAATAATTTTCTTAATAAAAGTTGGTGTGCATTTCAAGTCAGTTCACATCTGGTTAGATCTTGTGTGAGGACAGTAATCTGGGTGGTCTGAAGATGGACCAGCAGTGGCAAACAATGATCAAGCCAGCGGACCAATACATGCTTGCTATCTGGGTCCGAACGTGTTGATGTTGTAACTGGCTCTGAGCTAAGCTGAGACGGTTTTATCCATGGTGTTCCAGTTTCAGTTCCAGCAGCGATCCTCAAAGCATCTGCTCCCTTCTGGCATCCGCAGGTGACCACTCGCTATGAGCTGGATGGTCAATATTCACGAAAGGGGTTCATTTCCTGAGCGAACCTCTCCAATCAGAGCCTGGCCAACACAGAGTTCACGGCTCAGGCAACGCGCCATGTTGCCATGGTGAGAGCTAGGTGAAAACAGAACGTTGACTCAGGGGACAGAGAGATGGGTAACCAATAATCAAATTGTTCCTTTTCAATCAATCCCAGCTTATAACCACGGCAACGCTCAGCACCTGAGAAGATAAGTGGGAGATTGTAAAGGCCAGTATCTGTCCTACTGGGAGCATAGGGAGTGGAGGAGGAAGAGGGGGAGAGAAAGACAGAATGAGGCACGTGGCAAACTACCAGGGCTCAAGAAGCGACAAGGAAAGGAGGGAGAGAGTAATGAGGGAGTGTAATAAAGGACGAAAGAAATTCTGCATAGGCCATCTGTTAGTTTTACAGGGGGGATATACTTGCCACCTTATCAGAAACGCCACCCTCCTAAGTGTAGCTTGCTGGTGTTCAGCAGTGGCCACTGGCTCCTCAAAGATTTTCCAAATTTCTCCATGCCTCAGAATAAAACAGACTCATCTTCAAAAGAAAGCAGCGCTGCCCTGCATGAGTCACCATATTAGTGCCAGCACATTGGCAGACGGCTGCACAATGCAGGGCTACATGCCATTAGGACTGTTACAATGACTGCCCTTAACACCATGTCAACACCGTCAAATCAATGGTGTCAGCCAGACTGCCATGGAGTGACTCAGAATGGCAGTGAGTCACCTACAGTGACGAGTCCCACTTTTGTCTTGGTGGAGACGACCAACGAATCTGTCTATGGAGGCAGCACAGTCAGCACCAAGATGAATGGTATGTTGTCATACGTCACACGTCCAGAAGGCCTGGTGTCACTCCACCTCCACCCCTGCCGCACCATCTGCAGGAACTGTGTGAGATATTCAAGCTGCATGGGACGGATTATCACAGGAGACCATTAGGAACCTCTACAGCTCCATGCTGTGATGTATTCAGAGACATTAGTTCTGTATGTGTACCTGGACTTGCTTGCATGGTGCCGTATGGTATGGAGGCAATCAGCTTCGGGCACTGCACAGATATAACTGAAGCTACCTTCAGCTGGTCTGTATTCCTGGGTCAGGTGTACCTTCCCCTTGAAGATACCCTATAGATTCTCCATGGGGTTCAGCTCCAGAGAGCCTGTTGGCTAGTCAAGGACAGTAATATCATGGTCAGCCAACCATTTGGTAGTAGTTTTGGCACGGTGGGCGGATGCTAAGGAACTCAGTGTTTCTCTTAAGCTTGTCAGCAGGTGGAAACATGATGCTTTAAAATCTCCTGGTAGACAGCTGTGTTGTCTCTGGTATGCTTGGCGTTTGTCTGTAAGGGAAGCGTTAAACTGCTGTATGCTGTATAGGCTGTGGGTAAGTTGCTGTAAGCTGCATAGATAGGCTTAAACTGCTGTAGGCTGTATGGGTGGGGTTAAACCTCTGTAGGCTGTATGGGAAGGGTTAAGCTGCTGTAGGCTGTATGGGTGGGGTTAAACCTCTGTTGGCTGTATGGGTGGGGTTAAACTGCTGTAGGCTGCATAGATAGGCTTAAACTGCTGTAGGCTGTATGGGTGGGGTTAAATCTCTGTAGGCTGTATGGATTGGTTTAAACTGTTATAGGCTGTATGGGTGGGGTTAAACTGCTATAGGCTGTATGGATAGGTTTAAACTGTTGTAGACTGTATAGATGGGGTTAAATCTCTGTAGGCTGTATGGGTGGGGTTAAACTGCTGTGGGCTGTACGGATAGGCTGTAGAAGTGGGATTAAACCTCTGTAGGCTGTATGGGTGGGGTTAAACTGCTATAGGCTGTATGGATACGTTTAACTGTTGTAGCCTGTATGGGTGGGGTAAACCTCTGTAGGCTGTATGGGTGGGGCTAAACTGCTATAGGCTGTACGGATAGGCTTAAACAGTTATAGGCTGTATGGGTGGGGTTAAACTGCTGTAGGCTGTATGGGTGGGGTTAAACCTCTGTAGGCTGTATGGGTGGGGTTAAACTGCTGTAGGCTGTATGGGTGGGGTTAAACCTCTGTAGGCTGTATGGGTGGGGTTAAACTGCTGTAGGCTGTATGGGTGGGCTTAAATTGCTATAGGCTGTATGGGTGGGGTTAAACTGCTGTAGGCTGAATAAGCAGGTATATGTAAATGTGTTTACAGTAATGACATCACAAGCAGGATGCATAAAGACTCTATAGATTGGAGAGTGAACAGAATGTATTGAAACTTCTTTATATATAAGGAACATTAGGTTTTCCCAATCTGAACCCAGATACAAACTCATTTATAAAAATGGAGCATAATAACAGATATCTTTTCTGATTTTCGAGGAGAGTGGGTTAAGGGTGGCTAATGGGCTATTGATGACCCACTACAGTAATGGCAGACTGAAATGACTTTGTGACATTGAGGGCTCTTTCTGTGAAGGTTTCTTTACAATACACTGTGTATGGCAGAGGCTTGCCTGAAAGGGTTGATTATAATAGACTGAGATGACTAATGCGATGAATGGCAGTACAACAACCTCATTAAGTCTTTCCAAACAGCTTTTCAGACATAATGTCACAGATAATGTTAGGAGTGATCTCAAACAACAATGCACTCTAACACAGAGTACACAAACAGGAACATCTAACACAAGCCAATAAAACTGGGCCTGAGCAGAACAATAAACAATTACAGTCATTGTGTCAGTAACATTATGAAACAATAACTTAAAAGTTTAACCAGTGAAAACACATCCCGAATCCAGGGCTTTGCAGCTGCGAGCTCACATCTGTGACCCATAAAAACCTTTTATTAGCTCATATTTTGGGGCTTTAGCACCAGGCACTACCTCCTGACCACTGCTACTAGTGCCGTGCTAAGCTTTGCTTTGCCTGCAGCTTTAAATGATTAGTAATAATTTATTAAAGTAGCTTTTAATGTGGTATTTGTTTCATTAGTTTGATACTATTTATAACTGTGTTTTCGTTCATCAGTGTTCTCCCAACACAGCCAGCATGAACTGCGCAAATAACTCAATACAAATAACAAATAACACAACTGCTGTAGGCTGTATGGGTGGGGTTAAACTGTTAAAGGCTGTATGGTGGAGTTAAACTGCTGTAGGCTGTATGGGTGGGGTTAAACTGTTAAAGGCTGTATGGTGGAGTTAAACTGCTGTAGGCTGTATGGGTGGGGTTAAACTGTTAAAGGCTGTATGGTGGAGTTAAACTGCTGTAGGCTGTATGGGTGGGGTTAAACTGTTAAAGGCTGTATGGTGGAGTTAAACTGCTGTAGGCTGTATGGGTGGGGTTAAACTGCTATAGGCTGTATGGATGGGGTTTAACTGCAATAGATTCTGTGGGTGATGTTAAACTGCTACAGGCTGTATAGGTGGGCTTAAACCTCTGTAGGCTGTATGGGTGGGGTTAAACTGTTATAGGCTGTATGGGTGGGGTGAAACTGCTGTAGGCTGTATGGGTGAGGTTAAACCTCTGTAGGCTGTATGGGTGGGGTTAAACTGATATAGGCTGAATGGATAGGCTTTAACTGTTATAGGTTGTATGGATGGGGTTAAACCTCTGTAGGCTGTATGGGTGGGGTTAAACTGTTATAGGCTATATGGATGAGGTAAACTCTGTAGGCTGTATGGGTGGGGTTAAACTGCTCTAGGCTGTATGGATAGGTTTAAACTGTTGTAGGCTGTATGGGTGGGGTTAAACCGCTGTAGGCTGTATGAGTGGGATTAAACCTCTTTAGGCTGTATGGGTGGGGTTAAACCTCTTTAGGCTGTATGAGTGAGGTTAAACCTCTGTAGGCTGTATGGGTCGGGTTAAACTGCTATAGGCTGTATGGATAGGCTTTAACTGTTACAGGTTGTATGTGTGAGGTTAAACCTCTGTAGGCTGTATGGGTGGGGTTAAACTGCTATAGGCTGTATGAGTGAGGTTAAACCTCTGTAGGCTGTATGGGTGGGGTTAAACTGCTATAGGCTGTATGGATAGGCTTTAACTGTTACAGGTTGTATGGGTGAGGTTAAACCTCTGTAGGTTGTATGGGTGGGGTTAAACTGCTATAGGCTGTATGATAAGTTTAAACTGTTATAAGCTGTATGATGGGGTTAAACTGCTGTAGGTTATATGGGTGGGGTTAAACTGCTGTAGGTTATATAGGTGGAGTTAAACTGCTGTAGGTTATATGCGTGGGGTTAAACTGCGATAGACTCTATGGGTGGCATTAAACTGCACCCCTGATAATTACAAGTACATTTTAGCTCTGTACTTTGTTGTACGTAATAGAAGTAATCGTATATTAGTAAGTGTATATATAAGTATATCAATATATATATAAGAATATTTCAATTTACTAGACATGTACTTTTATACGTACTCAAGTATCTCTAAATAAATTCTAAGAAGTGTCTCAAAATAGTACAGTTAAGTACAATTAGTTCTATTTAAGTACTGTATATATTTAACAGCAGTAATGATTACATTTAGCTTACATTATTAGAGTACATATTTAGTATATGAAACTAGCACACTCCCAGTACATTAATTATTAGTTTAAAGAAGTAAACTAAGTACACTTAAATTAAGTATGAGTTTCTTCTGGCTTAATTATTTTAAGCTTATAAAGGTTTTTTAATAAATTAGCCAATAAGCACACGTACCGTAAGGCCTGTAGAGTAAGAGTGTGTAATGCTGTATCTATGAAATACGTATATTCACTCTGCGAAGTCACAATCGAAGATTACCTGGTCCTTGTTTTTTGCATTGGCGAACTTCAGACGTAGAGAATAACTTCTAAACCGACATGCATGATTTATAGATGATTTATGAATGAGCCTGAAATGTTACCGCTGCAGGCGCCATTCCTCCTGTCCGCCTCCAAATATAGCGTTTGGCCTGAGTGATGATCCGAGGTGTTTTATAGATGACACGGGGTCTAAGATTAGAGCAGGTAAGGATTTACTTGCGATGCAGCGCTGCAAAAGATCCATGGAGTAATTACCATCTTCGAGGTATTCCATACAGCCGTCCTTCCACGAAGAGAACAGATGACACATTCATTAAAAGAATGATGGCAAAGTACAGGGAAGAACAGAACACAGGAAACGGATGAGGGCTGAAGCCGAAGATGACATGCATGGGAGCAATGGGTGAGCTACTGTTTAATAAGAGAGACTTTTCAGAAGAACTTATTTTATACCAGTTAAGCCCTTTTTCACAATAACCATAAAACGCAATTTCCGCCTGGAGGTCCCTCAGTCGAACTGTGCTGTTTTTTGTGGGGGGGTTCAATGACACTGATGGAATATATTCCGATGGAACTATGCAAATCCAATTCCCGAAAAAATTGTGACAGCTAGTATACAGAATGCAAATAAAACCAGAAAGCAGGATTTTAAAATACTCTAATCTGAATTTGAAAACCATTTGCCGTTTGTGCTTGCACACAGAGGACACTGTCTTTGGGAAGTTAGCCCATTCGTCCAGTGGAATGCTGACATACACACACTCTAAGTAGCATTGATGACACTTGCTGGAGCATTGGGCAGCTCTATCCATGGTGCCTGCTGGGGGGTTAGGTGCCTTGCTTAAGGGCACTTCAGTCATGTCCTATCGGTTCAGGGGAACACACTGGTGGCCTTCCAGTCACAAGGCTGGTTCCCTAACCTCCAGGAGCAGCCTGTACTTTATCATATCATCTGAATATATGTTACTTGTCAAATTGACGCCTACACCATGTTCCATGAAAGCTAAGACGGAGTTCATGTTGTGAAATGTTCCAGGTAAGTGAACATCAGCTGATGCAGTCATGCTTGTGTACAAAGGGAGTGTCCAGGAAAAGCCTAGTTCTTCATGAGCAAGGATGGTTGCCATAGATATGGCTGGGAATACTACGACAAACCATTTCAGTAAACACTGGCTGTGTCTTAGTCAGTATGTACTAGATTAAACCCAGTGTGCACTGCTCGACCGGTGAAGCAGTAGGCTCTTTCAGTACGCAAGTACGTAGTAACCACGCAACCTTGGGCATACTATGTCCGCCATCTTGCCCACGTCATTTGACGTGAGACGTCACACCACCACTGTAGAAGTCCGGCCATTCATTCATATAAACATGTAACATGGGCTTGATATTCGCCACAAAGCGGTTCATAACGTTACTTGGTGTTGCACAAAAAGTTGTAGATTACTTACATACGTACAGAGCCAACGTCCCGCTTTCCGCCATTCTTTCCTCCTCAGCTCAGAACGTCTCCACGGCTCCAGTGGAATCATGGGATAGCACAGTGTGCTGTGCTTGCATACTTGAAAATCTTACCGGAAGCAGTACGTCATCCGGGGAACTTCCGCCTACTGCTTTATGACTACTGCAGATTCGGAGACACTGCACATTCTCGCCTACTGCTTTCGCTTACTGAGTTGTACGGTAGTAGGCGGTTTCGGCTGTCTGTTACTGACTGAGCTGGAAAGCAGGCATGCTACCGTTTGGAAGATTTTCCGTCGATCTCATACAAATCTCATTGTCTTAGTCTAGCTGTAATGTTTCGGCCCCATAGATTTGCACTGAACTCGTTCCCAAAAATACAGATTAAAGCGTGCCCCCTATCACTTCAGTACGGACCATGCCGTCCAGATTCCCAGTAAGTGATGGTTACGTATTTTGTGAGAAGGTTGGCGTCCCTAAATTCAGTTATCATCTGCTGCCAAAAAGCTTCAGATAACTAGCATAGCTAACTATGTTGGATAAGGACCTATGAGGTTCTAGTAGTGTCTCACTTTAAACCAGCCAATCAGAGCACAGCTCATCAGATTATACATGAGCTCACCCAAAGAGGGAAGGGAGCTTGTTTCATTCTAGGGCCAAATCAGTGGGTGTAAATGTGCATGTAAAAATGCATGTGTGCAGCCTAAATCTGTGATCACAGATATCAGTGTCCACTTTCTATGTGAGTGTACAATATACTATGTAGACACCCTAATGAGAACATTTAAAGTGCTGAATAAATGCATTTTATGGTATGGTATACAGGTCTAAGCTTTATACAGAGAGTGGAGTTGGACAATGTGAAACTGAAAATGCACCTGGTTTTAGACACCTGCTGTTAATTAGCTGGTGTAGGGCACTCGTCAACGATAGAGCCATGTAATGGTCAGTTCATCTATGGGAATGACATTTTTTGCAGTGGTCCTGCAACAGAGGTTTCATCCTTCTGGGGCTTTTGCGGACATTACCCTGGTTACCGTGGCTCTTGATACCTGACAAAGAACTTGCTTGTCTTGGTCACAGATGCGCCAGCCAAGACGTGCACCAACAATGTGTCTCTTTTGAACTTCTGGTATGTCACCCATACATGCTCAAGTGGGTGCCATTTGCAGTATGTTGGAGCAAAGATGTGCTCTTACCTGCTAACTGAACCTTCACACTCTGCTCTTACTGGTGCAATGTGCAGTTAATGAAGATTGGCCACCAGGCTGGTCCAATTTAGCCATGAGACCTCCCACACTAAAATGACAGGTGTTTCAGTTTCTGGATGACTGGATGTTCTACAACAAGCAGAGTCAATACATCCTAAAGATATAACTACAATAGATTACAGTATAATTATATAATATAATAAAGGCACGGGGGACGCACTCCTAAGGGTCCTACCCCAGTGACAAAAGGGATACCACCCCAGTGACAGTTTAGTACTTTTTCCTGTCAGTGTAAAATGTGATTCATTTTTTCCATAGAGAATAATGGCTTAGAACTGGAGTTCCTAATATGGGTTGGAAGCCAACAACAGAATGGTACGTCACTTTAGAGGAACAGATGGTGCCCCTGGGGTCTGTCTGCAAACGTGGTTATCATAGCCACAGTGAGTAAACAACACCGAATCACAGTCTGCTGGAATTCCAAAGTCATATCCAGTTAGCCTGTGAGCCTGAAAGTGCAATCTGACATCTACATTGGCCCTGATAGTTTTGTCAGATAAAGTCATTAAACATCATGAACTTAACTGTGATCTAGTTTGCAGTGGGACAGGCTTGCAGATCTTTTGAAGATAAAAAAAACAGGTGATGATGCAAATCTGTCAGCTGACACTGTAATGATTTATGTCTTGGTTTGTTTCTCTGTTTCTGGAATTGCTTTTAAGAATTTTCCAATTAGCAAAATTCACCAGCTGGGTGATCTTATCTTACCCAATGTCTCTTCCCTCTTAAACCAATTCCAACCAATTCAAAGCAGTCCACAGAGTAATCAGTGGGCTGCGTGTTGGTCCTGGTAATATGGATCAGCATATGCAATCTGAGCTTTCTTTGTGCTAGTGTGTTTCCTATCACTGTATTAAAGAAGCCCCATGCTGGCTTTATTGTCGAGTTCACTATCACAGATTCTTAGCAACTCCACACATTAAAAACACCATTCTCATAGCTATGGTAACACTTACTCTTGATTTGGTTCATCAGAGAAGTGTAAAAACTTATGTGAATTGACATATCATAAATATACAGAGCCAGTTTCCACTTTAGAATAAGGCTACCAGGGTCCAGGCACTTTATGCTCGTAATGGATTGTGTAGAAAACAATTGATGGTGGTTTTTAGAATGAACTCAGTAAAAAAAAAAAAAAGATGTATAGTCTAAAAAGACTAAGGCCAAATTTCATACACAGTTACCATCTGATCTTGGTATGGTAAGCAACAGATCCTACAGATAAAAAAAAAAGCACTTTGGGGACAAAGCTACTAGTTAGCTACTAGTAAGCTCCAAGTAACTAGCACACCTAACTAAATACACTTGCTGTCAAAAACAAAATGAAATAGTTGCAACCAGAAGGAAGTGTGACACCAGGCCTTCGGGGCATGTGACATGTACCAACTAAGCATTCATCTTGGTGCTGACAACGGCACCTCCACACAAATTTGTTGGTTGTCTCTCCAAGACAAAAGTGGGACTCGTCACTGAAGGTGACCCACTGCCATTCTGAGTCAGTCCATGACAGTCTGGCACGACACCATTGCAGTCTTTGGCGACATTGCTGTGGTGTTAAGGTCAGTCGCCGTAACGGTCTGCTGCGTGTAGTCCCGTATGGTGTAGCCGTCTGCCGATGATGCTGCCACTAACAGGAGGACTCATAGAGGGCATCACCACTCACTGAATGTCCGCAGTCGTGATAAGTCGTATAGGGCCCATCCTCGCTAACGTCACATGC
>JAMWET010001932.1:35000-49726 GCA_024036415.1 Prochilodus magdalenae | reverse complement strand
AGGAAGTATCGAAATCTGCAGTGTATGGAAGCGTACGGTCGATACGGGTCTATCCCCAGCATTGGCTAAAATTCCCGTCTACAGGGAATTCTCCTTCGGAACCCTGTGCCACGGGAAGGCATCCACCAAATCTGCCCCCACCTGGTATTTTCTGAGTGTTCAGTCACATGGTGACGTCATTTTTTGTCCGCTGAGACTTATCCTTTAGATGAGTCTTCTGCGTGTTCATGTGTTTACTGATGCTATGGAGGAGTGAGTGAGTTTGTGTAAGACTGAAACTGATGTCTGGTCAGTTAATCACCCCTACAGTTAGAAGTGTCATCAGAAGAACCTGCGCGACAGACAGCCCCACCTCCTTGCACATGGCACAGGTCCAACCTGGAAGGAAAAGAGGTCAGAGTGTCAGTGGCCATTTAAAGAGTTAGTTTTAAACAAAATCTGAACTGCCACAAAAGCCAACATGAAGGTAAGCCTAATTAGGATTAAGTTAGAATAGTGACATGCATCCAGTGAATTTTGGATTGAGCGTAGGTGCTAACACACCGCGCTGCCCAATGGCAGGCAAAAGGTTGGATTTTCCTGATCAGAGTACAAGCTAGCAAAGGCTATGGTTTAAACTACAACTCCTGCTTTACCCTCATTTCAGATGAAGACACAGAACCACACAGACATATACACACCTTATACCTGGACCAGTATTTTGGCCTGCTGGGCTGCTGGCTTCTCCACATCTTGTCCATGCAGTATCAATTCAGCTACTTTATGGAGCTGCTCTATACTACGAGCCGTCACCTCCGCGAGACTGCCTACTGAGGACAGATACACACTCTGCGCACACACACACACACACACACACACACACACACACACACACACACACACACACACACACACATACACACACATATACACACCCACATATACACACACATACACCCACATATACACACACATACACACACACACACACACACACACATATACACACATATACACACATATATACACACATATATACACACACACACACACACACACACACACACATATACACACATATACACACATATATACACACATATATACACACATACACACACACACACACACACACACACATATATACACACACATATATACACACACACACACACACACATATACACACATATATACACACGTACACACACACACATATACACACCCCCCCACACACACATATACACACATATATACACACATATATATACACACATACACACACACACACACATACACGCACACATACATACATACACACACACACACACACACATATATACACACACACACACACACACACACACACACATACACACACATATATACACACACACACACACACACACGTACAATCATCAGACAGTTTAGTACATTATAAAGTAAACAACTAACAGTTAACAACTAATAAACAGTGGTTTGAACAAAGCTACTAAGAAAACATTTACTTATTAATTTATTTCTAATAAACGAATGTTTCTGTTTGTACAGGTGGGTTTTTTCATTTACAAGGCACTTCCACTAGACAGGCAAGGTAACAAAGTGAATGTTAAATATTAATCTTAAATATCTTTTGCATATGTATAAGAACATGGAACAATACACCACCCAACACTCAGGCTTTCATATGGCTGCTGTGTTTTTCCCAGTGCTACATACTGTGGTCCCCCACTGCTGGCTCACAATGGCCATGCAGTGCAGCCATGTGAGGACTCCCAGTGTGAGGGCTTGAAACTATAACAAGCTGTTGTTTAGTTTAACATTGGTAACAAATGTATTGTCCTTTGCTGTGCCGGGACTGTACCGGTAGTTTGTGTGGGTTTGCTTTCCACCATGTGGTCAAGGCCAAGCACCAGGCCTCAGCGCACACAATTGGCACCCTCGCTGCTGTCTACGACCCACTGCAGCAAGTTCTTAGTCTACACCAGTGGTAAACTAATGACGCGAACTTCAGACTTTAATGCTAATGCTAATGCTAAAGCTAATTAATACGATATTGCATTATGGCTCCAAAGCAGATCTCTTCAAAGCAGTCCCCAGCCCCCCATCGACAGTCCACATTTCTACTCCACCCTTATGCATTACAAGTTGGGATACAGCTAAAATGAGTCTGTCTTTGGGGGTGGGGGCTAAGGACTGGTTTGAAGACCTCCAGGGGTCCAGAGACATTATAAAGGAGAAGACTGACTTTCCTATAAGGGCTTTGCTGGCTCTCACCTCCAGTTTGCCGGTGGAGCTGCTGTCTGCATTTCCTTTCTCTACTTCTTTCTCACTCTCTTCTTCGTGTTTCCCAGCTCCTTCTTCTAATGCATGGGTGGTGAAAGGGGCAGAGCCGTCTTTGCTCGCCTCCTCGGTTGCCTCCTTAGCAACGTCCGTGGCAGTGGGCTTCTCCACCTCCTTCACCCAATCGTATGCCTTCACACGGGCCTGCAGAACAATGAGGAGCATGAGTTATAACCAGAGGGAGAGCTGCAGGCTGCCTCTGTGCGCATATAAATGAATTCTAGATGAGCCCACAGGATTACTCTCTCTGAATATTAATAGCGTATGTATATGGAGATGAGAATATACAGAACGAGAGGGAGGGAGGGATGGAGAGAGAGCAAAGTACCTTATTCAGTTTGTCGGGTGTAGCAGCAACATGTAACTCAAAGAGCAGCTCTGTGAGAACACTCACAAACTCTTCCCCATCAGCAACTAAACAAGCACACACAGAAAGTTTACTGAGCTGTCTAGTTTACACAGCAGAAACAGAACAACGCTGAACTCAAATCAGGAGTCCAGCAGGGAATCAGTTATCAGTGACATTATCCTCAAATTAAGGGCTTAGCAAAATCTCGTCGCTGTCCAATGAAAAACATGTATCTCCATTTTTGTCCATTTTGACTTTTATGCATCATTTGAAAACAGCCGCTGCCGTTTACACACTGTAAGATTTGCATGATGAACGGACCAACTGAAATGGCCCAGAAGTGCTCGGAAGGACGTCTGGTTCCATTGACTTACATTAAAATCGAATGAGGGTTTTGGCCTCTCCTGTAAAGTTGCCATTTTGGAGATACTTGTTTTTCTTTGGGCTTTGGACGATATAGACATACACATATAAAATTCAGCATTTACACTTATCATCAAAAGAACAGCTGCACCCAGAAGGAATCAACCCACAGGAATGAAACTTGGTGTGTAGGTTTGACATTGGGAGACATGTGAATGATTCAAGCTTCACACTCGGCCACACATGTGACGTAAGCAAGGACGAGCCTTATCACTGGCCATGATTCCAGACACTCAGTGAGCGGTGACGTCCTCCATGAGTCTGCTAGTGCCAGAACCACTGACATATGGCTGTAGGATGCAGACTACATGCACACAGACCGTTAGCATGACTGTCCTTAACACCACGTCACCGTCACCAAAGACTGGAATGGTGTCGTGCCAGACTGTCATGGAGCGACTCTGGTAGTGGGTCATCTTCAGTGACGAGTCCCGCTTCTGTTATGGTGTCACTCCACCTCCACCCCTACCGCACCATCTGCAGGAACTGTGTGAGGATAATCAAGCTGCATGGGATGGGTTATCACAGGACACCATTAGGAACCTCTACAGCTCCATACCGAGACGTCTGGCGTGTTGGGGTAGCAAACACGGCGGCCGACTCCATACTGAGAGACAGACTTCTGTATGTGTAGCTCAATAAATATTGATCATATCAGTCTAAATGTATCATCAGTTATTGATCCTGGTCTCCATTATCCTCCTTCCCAACAGCACTGCAACCCCACACCTCCTTCTGGGTGCAGCTGTTCTATTGGTGATGAGTGTGTCTGAAAACCTGTCATACTGGCCGGTGAGGTTTCAGTGGAAAAACTACAGAGAGCTACACTGTAGACGCTGACCTCTCCAATCCCATCAGGGGAAAATTATATAAAACTCATAAATTCATTCATGAAATTAGATAAGGCCACTGCCCACCTTCATCATTCTGGATTGTGAATTTGATTGTTGGATTTCAGTTTCGGAGCGGTCTGATCTGCTTTCAGAACTCACAGAGGGGCGCTGAATGAGTGAATTTGGGAATAAAGATCACCGTTTTTTTCTCAGGCACTCGTCTCATCTTCCTCTTCCTCCCTCGCCATGAAAGATTTCCTTAATCTCAATCAGCTCCCTCCATTCTTCACAAGCTCCAAATCTGCTCCCCCTCCAAGGAGGCTAGAGCGTCCTGAACCTGAGGAGAGGAGAGAACGGGATGGAATAAAAGAGGAGGAAAGAGAGGGAGCGACAACCAAAAAAAACATGAAGGGCTCGGAGTCTCAAAGGGAAAGAACAGTGGAAATGAGAATTGGGAATTAGAACATGGACAACTGTCAGAACTCTTGGAAAAAAACTCCCCACTGTCTACTGGACCTGTTTTTCTACTTGCTGCCGTGTGTCTTTCCTGTTTTACTGTGTGTGTGTGTGTGTGTGTGTGTGTGGTGTACGCATGACACTCACCTTCCTTCACTCTCATTTGGACAGTATCTCCAGAGCTTCCAGGATGGGACAGGCCTTGGTATCATCAAACAGGATGCTGTAATGGGGCAGTGGGTTCAGGACACCATCTGACTGCTCAGACTTTCTCGCCGCTCTTTCTCTTTCACTTCCTTCAGCATCTGCATGCGAATCAGGATCGTTTTCTTACTAATACTCTTCAAATACGAATGTGTCCTGATATAATACAGCACACATCAAACCCAGACAACTGCAGTAAGCAGTTATGGGCTGGAGGTTAGGGAACCAGCCCAGGAAGGTCGCTAGTTTGATTTCCCTGAACCAGCAGGGACATGACTGGTGTGCCCTTAAGCAAGACACTTAAAAAGCCCTAGCTGCTCTTAGGGTGGGCTGTGGATAGGGCTGACCACTGCCCACCTGCCCTCCCAGGCAAGTGTGCTTACTGCCCCCTGGTGAAAGCCTGGTGTCACTCCACCTCCACCCCTACCGCACCATCTGCAGGAACTGTGTGAGGATATTTAAGATGCATGGGTTGGATTATCACAGGACGCCATTAGGAACCTCTACACCTCCATACCGAGACGCCTGGCATGTTGGGTTAGCAAGCATGGCCGCCCTACACCACCATACTGAGAGACAGACTTCTGTATGTGTAGCTCAGTAAATATTGATCATATCAGTCTATATATATTATCAGTTATTGATCCTGGTCACCTTTATCTTCCTTCCCAACACCACCGCACTCCCACACCTCCTTCTGGGTGCAGCTGTTCTTTTCACGATGAGTGTATTATCATTATTCTTATTATTACTGTATTATTAATTAATGTTACTGCGATGCATAGGTCTTCTAGAACCGGTTCAAACCAGTAACCTGTGTTATTATGGAGTAGCGTGCTAGCCCTACAAAACTGCAGTTCTGGGAATGTAGGTGAGCCATATCTGTTACCCATCAACAAAGGTGTTCTGCTAGGATGCTATTTAACGGAGCTTTTATGCCCAGCCTTCTGGGATTTGGAGTTCCAGGAACTGCTTCCTGCAACTCTCCTGGTGTGCCGCAGAGGCCACCTACTGGCAGCTTTAAAAATGACATCACCAGACCTCCGCTGGTAAAAGTAATCTGGCTCAAATAAGACTATAGAAGGTAATTTGCTCCAAATGAATTAGCTAGCAGGCCATCACTGCAAACTCATACTACATTGGAATCATAGACCTTGGCGGTAATGATACCTCCTCAGGTAAAACCAATCCAGCTGAAATAGCTCTTTACTGTACACCCACCAACCACTTCACTGGGTATACCTCCTTGTATCTACACTGATTGTCCATTTTATCAGCTCCCCTGGCCGTATAGGAGCACTTCAGGAGACTGTAGTCCATCTGTTTTTCTGCATGCCTTTCTTTAAATACATTTGCCTGTTCATAGTCTCATAGACTTCAATGGTCAGGACCCCCACAGGACCACCACAGAGCAGGTATAATGGCTGGTGGATCATTCTCAGCACTGCAGTGACACTGATGTGGTGGTGGTGTGTTGTGCTAAGGTGTTTAAACACTGTGTCCACTCACTGTCCACTCTATTAGACTCTCCTACCTTGCTAGTCCTTCTTGTAGAGGGACAGTCAGAGACGATAGCTCATCTGCTGCTGCACAGCGCAGTGTTGGCCATCCTCTAGTTCTTTAGCAGTGTTCACAGGACGCTACCCGCAGGACACTGCTGGCTGGATAGTTTTGGTTGGGGGATGATTCTCAGTCCAGCAGTGACACTGAAGTGTCCAGCAGCACTGCTGTGTCTGATCCACTCACACCAGCACCACACACACTAACACACCACCACCACATCAGTGTCACTGCAGTGCTGAGAATGATCCACCACCCACAGAGGCTCTAATGTTAGTTTAGCTAGTGTGCCGCCTGTATGACTACTCTATCATACTTAGCTAATTTTGACCTGTAACAAGATGTGACGTGTGGATATCAGCCTGTTCTGTGGCTCTCCGTTAGCTAAATGCAACTTTCCAAACTGTAAATGAATCACCAAGTTTGCAGAAACACAGGTACACGTGTTTAATGCGATCCAGGTGCCATGCTAAGAAACAGATTCTCTAAAAGGTCATTTCTTGGGAATGGTGATTTCACCTGGGATAGTGAGACGGTTCTCTGCATCAGGGTTTTGGTCTTTTTAAAGCCCGGGTCACTCTCCGCCAACACGGTCATCGTCTTCTTCCCAATAAACTCCAATGCATCAAGACCTCCAGTCAGAACAGACTTACCCTGGGACACAGAAACAGAAACAATGAGGAGGAGGCTGGAGAAACAGCAGCAGCTCCACCAGAGACCATGGGAATTGCGATAACAGGCATGGAATCATCGATTTCATCAAATCCAAGAGTGCTCTACACCAAAGTTTGGATATCTGCGGCAGGAGGCTAAGCTTGGATCGTGGTGGGACCCCCAGAAGAACAGTGATCTGGACATACAACAAAATCCCTGCTAAAGTATTTCAGTGCCCAGAGAATCAATGGACATCCTAGCCTCCAGTCTAATCTAAATCCCACTTTAAACCCTGTTAGGAACTGGCAGTGCATGAACATGGGAACCGCTGATATTTTGATGTGTACGTTCATGATGAAGACTACACTTGGGTCGGGAAATGCAAAGCTAACCTGTATAACATTACAAATCCATCTGTGTTGCTCGTAGGACAGAGAAGAAGGTGTGGACTAACCGTGTTCTGCACGGCGCTGGTGATGGAAGACAGCACTCCTTTGGGTGTGGCGCCAGACTGGACTGCTGACCCATCAGTCTCACCAGTCTGATCCGGTTCCGTAGACTCGGCCTCCGGATGCTCTTTTCTTCGGCCTCCTGAGCTTCCCCCCTCGCATTGAAGAAGGCTGCGGCCGGATCCCGCAAGGCCTACTCCTGCCTTCTCAACGTACAGAGCTTAACCCTTGACCTGGGGATTTTAATATAGCAGAGGGAGTCATAAGTGTCATAGTGTTTAGAAGAGTCCTCGGAGGGATTATTAATAAGACTGAGGAAGTTGTTATTACCGTATAGAGATGCCTCAAATTTAAAACAAGATAGAATCTGGATTTTTCACAGCAGAACAGAGAACAGAACCGCCAGAATCAGGCCACTGTGATTTTGCACTAGTGCTGGTTCATACTGAGCGAGTTCGTACTGAGCCAGTACTAATATACCTGAGACCAGCCTTCAGCTTTGCAGATTCGTACAATGGCCAGAATCAAACTTTTGGAGGTGTGCTTTGTTGGCCTCTGCAAGCATCTGCAAACTACAGGTACCCACATAATGCACCGGATCGATCGAGCATACATTTTCACATATCTATAAATCAGCCTCAAATCATCTATACATTCCATACCAATAATTCTGCAACACACTGGCGGCAGGAATAACACTTCCTTCTCACTGTGCTTCAGAGTGAGTGGGCGCGGGGCTAAACTGCTATAGGCTAAACGAGTGGGTCCATTTGTAAATCCATTACTGGTTGTGGCATCAGAGAAAAAAAAAAAGCGAGATTTAGAATAGATAGAAAACTAGAACACGCACTAGGACCAAGGGGAACAACAATATGTCAGCCACAGCTGTGGTAATGAAAATCTTCAATATCATCAGCAATAATTAACTGTGTGCCAGTTGGGTGTGTATTCACCCTCTTGGTGATGAGGCCAAACAAAAATGGTTCTGGCCCAAATTCCCCATTTTCATCCCATCCGGCCCATTTTGCCAGTTATGGGTTGACGGCACTAAACTTGACCGGGGAACGATACCACTCCAGGGAACCAAGACGTGAGCCACATACACACCTACCACCTACACACCTCTAATGCTAAAAGTAGCCAACTCTGCTGTATATCTTGTGGCAGAAGTGGAGACCAGATCTGTTTTTGGGACAAGTGGGCCAAAATGAATGTTGTGAATATGCGGGGCCACTATTGACTTTACAGCAGATTGCTAGTGCCCAAAAGTGAGTCTCAGGCGCAATGCCATATAGTTTTGCCAGATGTGTCGTAATAAACAATCAAAAAAAAAATCATATAAAGAAATCTACTAATATAAAGATAATAATAGAAATAAACAGAAAACCAAAATGTGCAAAGTAGGCTCCGCCCCCCAGGAAACTACTATCATATCGAAGAGCATCAGTTCTCATTACTGAGACATTTCATCAATCAGTCAGTAAAGCATCTCTTACCTCTTACGCATAAATGTAAATCATATTGGATGATGTTATAGGTTATCAGGATTTTCAGACCCTCACACCCTTCAGGAATAGCCACATACAGTGTTCTGTTACTATGAGGTTCCCCAAGCACTGACCCCCTGTAAGGTTTATATGGTGACAGAGCTGGAGAGACTCACCCACGGTGGACGTGGCGCTGTTCAGCAGAGACTTCCCCCAGGAGCCCCATCCACCCCAGCCTTTAGACGGAGAGTGCTCTGAGGCCTGAGAAGCAGCACACACAAACACACACACATTAACTACAGTCCATTAAAGATGCTCCAGTTTACACAAACGTGCCCCCTTTATCTCAAATCTAGCAGACCAGCGAAGACGAGGGTTTACATCTTTCCTTCTTTATAGAAAACAGCATGCCATAAATGTCACAAACCACATCAGCAACTTAGAAACTCGACTCAGGCTGTGTCTGAAATACTACGATGCCTCCATGCCTCCTGGCTGCCTGTGCTTCAGATGGCTGTACCTTAACCAGCAACCTATGTATCTTCAATAGATAGAGATACCCTTATGAAACGATAATATATGGCAATGTATTGGAAAATATAGTGCAATATATTAAATAATACAATGTCATATATGGGAAACAAGTGCATAAATTTTGCATATATTTATATAGTGATAAATATTTTACAATATATTGTATAATACATAAGGAATTGCCGCTTTTCATATAATGTATATATGGTAGTATAATATATATTTACTTATAAATTGTAATATAGTGCATTTTACATGTATATATACATATATATATGATAATATAAACATATATTGCCACATGTATGTATGAAAAAAAAAATATATATATATATATATATATGCAAACACATATGGAGAAATACATATGATGTCTATTACATATAAAATGAAATATATTACAATATATAAGTAAATATATATTATACTACCATACATACATTATATGAAATATACAATATATTGTAAAATATTTATCACTATATAAATATATGCAAAATATATGCACTTGTTTCCCATATATGACATTATATTATTTAATATATTGCACTATATTTTCCAATACATTGTCATATATTATCGTTTCATAAGGGTAGATAGAGATACACGCACGGATGGTGTTTTGGTCGTTATCATGAAAACAAAGTATTTTAAGAAACATACTGCAGCCACATATCAATCTGTAAGGGACACCATCATTTATAACAGTGGTCAAGACAATACAAAAACAGGGGACAAACATAACATATACAAAAGTACAATAAAAAACAAGTAAATGGTTGATGATATATTATTAAAAATAATGATATAGTACCACTAAATGTTATGTTAAAACTTTTATAATTATAACAATCTAAATTAAATTCTAATTAAACTGGTGGTTTTCAAAGAACAATTCTGAAATAATATGAATAATAAAATATAGCAAATACTAATAGTAACTAACAATATACATCTAGAAAAAGAGAAGATAAAAAAATAACAGTAACTAAGAAGTGAAAGTTAACAAAATATATATAAAGAATAATTAAAGTGAACCAGTAATTAAAGTCATGCCAAAAGCATATTAATAAGTACCTTAAATCTAATAAAACGGTGTCAGGATGAGTGAAGGTGTTTGGAGACTAAATATTTCAAGTGGTCGAGCAGAGCTTTCCTGCTAATCATTGCAGATTCCTATAATAAAATTAATATCCTCAATTCCAGCTTGTACTGTTAGCTAAAAGCGTATTAGCACTTTAGCAGTTTAAAAGCCCTCAGCACCTAAATGGAGATCCGGTCACTGGAACAGGTCGGAGAAATATCATTATTCACCATAAGCATATCACCGGGTATATGGACGAAGCTAGCTAAGCATTAGTCTCCTAGCACTGCTAAACTAGCTAACAGACACTTTCAACAGAATGTAACAGTCAGACATGGTGAACAGCTACTGTGCTCGTCTGAGAGAATATGAAAAACAATAACAGAATAAAAAATAGCCCTTTAGCTGAGACTAGATTAGCTGTGACTGAATACCCGGATGACCAGCTTATCCCACAATGAGTCTGGAGCTACGGAAGCGTTCAAAGCTAAGGAAGGAAAATGGTGGAAAGTGTTAGGAGTTGGCTGCGTACCAGTGTAAATAAGTTACAGCCAGACAAAATAAGATTATGTCCAACATCAAGAAATGCTATGAGTCACTCTGTGGAAAACACTGAGGCCATTTTGTCTGTTTTTAATGTGTTATCAGGTCATTAATGAGTTTCTAAGGCTAGCTGTGAAGCTAGCTAGCAGCTAAAGTCATACTAGTTCATATTACAGCACATTAGATAGCTAGTTAGCCAGCTAAGCTACATGTCACACCAACAGTAAAGAATTATATCTGATCTAACAGTGGGACTTTCACAGTGGTGGTCAAAGAACTCTGGTAAGATGGTGGACCTAGTACGTCCAAAGCTCTGTAGATACTACACACTCGTGTCCTGCAAGATCCCACTGCTCTACCGGTCGAGCAGTGTACACTGGGTCCAATCCACTATGTACTGCCTAAGTAGGTGATTTTAGACGTAGCAACTGTTTCTGAACCTTAATCCTGGAGGCCCACTGCCCTGCTCCGAACACACATGACCCAACTAATCAGCTCACTGATAGCCCAACACTGAGCTAAAGTTGCTGTGTGAGGCACTATAATATGCAGGACAGTGGGCCTTTCAGACCAGGGCTGAGAATCATTGCCTAGCATACATCAGTTGTACACTACGTATTGCAGTGCATTGTGGGACTGTTTAAGTGCATTTGATAAAGCTGCTTCCAAACCATAAGGAGTGAAAACGTTCCACTAGCAGGGAACACCAAGCTGCACAGGGTGTAGTGAACAACGGCTTATCAGTTCACAGGAAGCTGCAGGAAGGTTTACCCATGAGTCACTGCATGTCTCTGGAGGAATCTTGTTTGACATTCTGAATAAAGGTCATTTATCAGCTGCAGGTCCATTAAATGAGTGCACTATTTAGTGAATAGGCCAAAGCTAGAGAATTATGGGGGATGCAGAACATGCACCTTTGGCTCCTACAAAAAATGGCTGAGCCGAGGAACCTCAGTAGGCAGCACCTCATACAGGAATCCTTTCGGACGTGACTGATCGCCTTCCTGCCTCAGACTACTGTCTGAGTAGGCAGCCTTCGTGGCATTTCAGGCAAGGTTTAAGGGCAGGAGTGCTGTGTTTTGAGTGTGCAGCTTGCACTGTGCTAACGCCTTGGCTGTAAGCTTCCATTACCTCTGACCTACAGGCAGCTTTTTGGCTGATCGGCTACATTTTAGGTGTAAATCTGCGGCTCGGTTTAAATGCACTGTACCTCCATCTCTCCTTCAGCAGCATCTGGCTCCAAGCTCACTGATTCGCTGCATTCAGTCACCTGATCCCCGGGGCCTCCCACTGATTGGCCCTGCGGAGTTTCCTCAGCTTGGGTGGCTGGAAAGTGAACCTCCCCACCCTCACTTGTTGGTTCAGGCTCTGGAGTAGCCAATGAGAGTGGAGGAGCAGAAGGAGGCTCATCAGTATTGGGTGCCGGGACAGGAGCATGTTCCTCTGAAGGTGCTTCAAAGACTGAAGGGTCCGAATGTGTCAGGGGGTCTCCCCCTGCGTCCTCCTGTGACATGGTGCTCTGCGAGCAAACAAATGAACAAGGAAAAGTTTCCTGATCAGTCAGTCTAACGTGAGGGAGGATTTAAAGGAAGCAGCCTAGCTGATCATCTTTCCATTTATTCAGTGATATGGTAAATATTTACTGACTGGGTCACTCTTCATAACCCCTGCATCATGATCCCCTGCATCTTAGCCCCTACATCATGATGCCCTGTATCATGATCCCCTGCATCATGATCCCCTGCATCATGATCCCCTGTATCATAACCCCTGCATCATGATGCCCTGTATCACAACCCCTGCACCTTGATCCCCTGTATCATAACCCCTGCATCATGATGCCCTGTATCATAACCCCTGCATCATGAGCCCCTGCATCATGATCCCCTGTATCTTACCCCCTGCATCATGAGCCCCTGCATCATGACCCCCTGCATCATGAGCCCCTGCATCATGACCCCCTGTATCTTAGCCCCTGCATCATGACCCCCTGTATCTTAGCCCCTGCATCATGATCCCCTGCATCATAAGCCCTGCATCATGATCCCCTGTAAACCCCTAAAATATAGGTTGAAAGTTTTTTAAGATTTTAAATTTTAAAGAATGACTGTAACAACAGCAGAAGCCTGTTTGGTGCTCTTCAGTACCAGTTTCAAAAAGGCTCTAAGTAGAACCATATGCAGTGCATGCCTAGAGAACCATGTCACCATGCAATTAACCATTTTATCTACCTACATGGTTCTAGGTAGAACCATCACATTTGCTAAAGAGCTGCTGAAGAACCACTTTTTAAGGGTGTACTATGAATATGTCACATCAAATGACACCAAATTAATAAAGTCTCACCAGTTAAATTACGCAGCTAATTTATTTTTTTTTTTTAAACACTTTTAAACCAAAGCACTTTGACATGACGAAGGTGACCTAACCTCATGGAAGTGTGACTCACTGGGTGGATCAAAGGTTCCATTAAAGAGGAATAAAGCCGCTGTTTAGTGCATTTTTCAGAATGAATCCATAATTTAATATATAGAATATAGACAAATCATTATTACAACTGGTGCTTTAAAGTGAAACACTCCAATCTAGAGAACCCTGCAGAACCAGAATCATCCACAGTGGTAGGAACCTTCTGAAAATGCAGCCTAAAGCCCAAGATGATGTGTTGGGTTCGGTTTTAGAGCAGGTTTTGGCCTAATCCATGATATTTTAGTTCCCAAAGTTCCTAAAGAAAACCTTTTATAAGATTAGGACCATAGTAACCATCATCACCATCAACCATGTATAGACATATATACATTTAGAAGATATAGTGAAAGCACTATGTGTGTGTTGTGGACATGGTGACCCCTGGTTCCATTCACCACCACTGTAGAGCCAGTAAGTTCTATTCACCACCAAGAGCCATTAAATTACATAACACTTCATATCAAACTGCTCTGAAAGACTTTGCTTACATCTCACCAATTAAATTATGCAGGAATTATGTAAATAAATAAATAAATACAATAATATATATATTTATATATATATATAAATAAATTACACATTTCTCTCAATAAGGTTTCCAGCACTTAACTGCCTGGTCCAAAAGTTCTATTAAAGTGCAATTTATTCCAAATTTTTTATTCAACTTCTAATCTAATCTTAAAGGCAATCCAAATTGGTCTAGTGTGGAACGCTTTATACTAGAGACACAGTGGTAGTGATTGGGAACCAGATGTCCACCTCCAAAAGCCTCCAGATCACCAAGAAACCCTCCACTGAAAACAGGTAAGCATGTGCTGACAAACACCTGAGACCCTGTTTTACAAGACACAGGTCTGGACTATAACCCATTCATGGCGGAGGGATACAATGCAGGAAGAACACTAGGGCAAAATAGTCCCTATATAATAGTGGTTCTTTAGTTATCACCAGCATTACATATAAACACCCATAGATTCGCTGTTTATTCATTACGGCCAATAAATCAAATGGTTATACGTGTGCTGTAGACCCCACTGTGCAGTGACTGTATTGGGCGGATTTTGGAAAACAGGGTGGACTTCCCCTTCCTACCACAACAACACAATCAACGCTTTATGGAGACTGAGTGACTGTATAGGCAGTGGGCTGTAGAACTGAGCTACAGCACCATCTGGTGGCGGGTCCGAGTAAGCACAGCACATCATTCACCAACTTTTCCAGTTTTAATAATCGGGCAAAATAACACCAGCGACGAGAATCTGAGCAGAAAGGCTTTTACATATGAGAGAGCAGGGCTGGGCAGGTGATGACAGGCGGCTGACACGATGCCTGACCAAAAACCTAAACTACAAAAGCTCC
>JAMWET010001932.1:0-32500 GCA_024036415.1 Prochilodus magdalenae | reverse complement strand
TAATATTAAAAGGTCTATATTTCCATAATATGTATATAAGTATAAACATACTCCCAAGCATGATGGAACATAAACACTGATATAGTGGCAAATGTTTCTTTGAGTTTTTTAAATTGGTTATATTTATGATAAATAAATAAATAAATAAATAAATAAATAAATAAATAAATAAAGTTTTACATATTAGTGATAGTTTAAATAATTGAATGTGTACTTTTTGTCCAATGCAAGAAAATCGGGGCCATTCAAACCTCAAATTGTAACACATTTTAAATTTACAAAGTCAGACAGAGAAGTTACCACTTAGACTTCTCACACAGTTCATCCTGAAAGTCATTATTCATAATCTTAAAGCCAGGAATCAGAAGAAGTAGAGACGTGTATCAGAATAATCTCCAATTTCCTTTTTATATATCATTTCTCAGATTTCCAAAGTTTTCCATTTTTTCTGGAATCACAGACATGATGACACATTTCCTCAAGAGGTCACTATGTCATAGTGAAGTAATGTCAAAAAAAATAAAAAAATGATTTCTTATTTCTGGAAATGTTGACTTCGTATTTCTACATAGTGGCTTAATGTACATGACACTTTAAGAAAAGGAGTGATACAGTATTAATATAGCCAGTCAAATAAATTAGTTTGAGATACTAAGTCATAAATTTTAGAAAATAGGTCGCATTAGAAGATATTAATAAAACAGTAGAAAATAAGTCAAATTGTTTATATTTTAAGATGGTAAGTCAAAAATAAGTCATTAATTAGAGATAATAAGCCGAAATATCATACAATAGTCGTTATTTTGGGATAGTAAGCTATAAAAGTAGTCAGTAGCAAAGCAGTTAGTCAGTTTTTAGAGACACTAGACTCAACAATGTCACGAAATTAAAAAGAAAATCTTGAGAAACAATTAGAGTTCAACATTATATCATATATATATATCATATATCGTCGCTGCCTAGTGAAAAACATGTATCTCCATTTTTGTTCATTTTGACTTTTATGCGTCATTTGAAAACGGCTACTGCTGTTTATACTTTGTGAGATTTGCATGATGAACGGACCAACTGAAATGGCCCAGAAGTGCTCGGAAGGACGTCTGGTTCCATTGACTTACATTAAAATTGAATGAGGTTTTTGGCCTCTCCTGTAAAGTTGTCATTTTGGAGATACTTGTTTTTCTTTGGACAGCGACGATATATATATATATATATATATATACATATATACATATATATGATATAGATCATCAAATGTGTTCCAACATAAAACCATTAAACATTATTTTCCTCATAATCTGATAATCCCATCTTACTTTAGATTTAATTTATATAAGTCCTATAATACGATATAACCTTCTATATGTATAAAAAACCAAACCACTTTTATGCAAAAATGCACAGATAAACGTTTATTAAAAGATACAATTCATATATAATAACACAATATTAGTACTGAGTTACAGTATATATATCTTATTTCACAGTTTAATACAATGACGTAATACACGATTCCCTTACAAACGGTGAAAATATAATTCAGGAAAGATAAAAATTCCAGATTTAAAGATTCACATCTTCATAGAAATGCATAATATTTGCTGAGATTAAAAACAGACTGATCATGGTGCCTAATAAACATATGTTCATTTTCCTGTTCAACTGTGTCACTCGGTGAAAAGATAGAGATAGATCTCTCTTTATTCCAATCTGGGCCGTACATTTCTATATAAAGTCCTCATACAGCTACGCTGTGGTGGGCACAATAATAGAGATGCCTCACATCCATCCTTTCCCTCTCACTCCTTTGTTCTATCACGTTTTCCGTGCTTCTTTCATTTCTCAAGGCACTTTAGAGGTACTCCAGAACGCCTGTGATATCAGGGATATCCTTGGGGTGTTGCTGATGCCCAGGAGTATGAAAGTAGACGATATAAAAAAAGAACACACACCAGCACTGATTGCAGTATTGCGAATGTCCTTTCGTGCTTGACTGTGGCTGTGTGAGGGGGGATGCTGATGAATGTTTATTCAGCCATCAAAGCCTTTACAAGGAACACAACTCCACAATCAGCATACTGTTCCAACCTAATCAAACCAAACTCCATCTACAGTCCATATCCCAGATTCAGCGCCCCGCCGACTGTGGAGATGCCTAAATAAACACTCTCGCTAAACCCTAAACAGTAGTTTTTAATTTAATCTTTACTATATTAGTACGTGAACAGTTTCAATGTATCTGTGAAACCGGTAGTTGTAAGGTGTTTTATAAATACCAAAATATGGCGACGAGCTATATATATAATTATTTAAAAACTAGCAATGATATCAGCGGCAAACCTCGATGCAAGAAACCACTCTAGCTTCATGTATCGTTTCCCGATCTAATTCTACAGACAGTAATTTCACATTTCCAAACATGGGAATCCATAAAAATCCAAATGGACTTTTTTGGATATGGAACTCCATTTCCAGATTCCCTTCTAATAGAAGCCAGTGTAAGCCAGTAGTTGCAGGCTGATGCAGGCCTGCTGAGGAGCCTAGGGGGTAAAACACGTTCAGCTTTCCACGGTGGCCGGGTGTAGTAAACCGTGGGTGTGCTAAACACACGCAAATTTAGCACGTTAGAACACTTTCATGAACATTTCAGTCAAATGCCGTTGTAAACTAAGCTGTGCATGCTTTCTGTTTCCATGGCTGCAAAGCATAGCGCAAAAAAAACATGGCCATCCATTGAACACTTGTTGCGTTATGCGAGTGTTGCAAGGAGACAGTTCTAGGTGCCCTATTTGAAGGCTGACTTGAAAACCTCTGCTGTGAAAAGACTTAGGTAAAAAACGGTAAGCACTTTATCAGGATCCATTATGTGCAATGGCTTTTTAATATGGTGGGTCTATAGACACATAGCACTGCTGATTGGGTAAGACCTCCTGGACATATCCGATAAATGCACACTGTGAAACCGTGACGGTGCAGTGTGAGACTGGACATGCCCCTGGTGTAGCCTTTTGGGTTTGCACAGCCCCGTGAAAAGGTAAGTAACTACTGGAACGTTCTCCCTGGTGCTGTTCTGGGGTTGGAAAATCGGATATAACTTCAAAGGCCCTGGCTGGTCGACCCAAGTCTTGCTACAGCTGAAGTTTAGAATTGGTTTTATACTGTCACATATTTCACAGTGTTTATTCCTGGACCTCAGCAACTGCCCATTGGCTTCTATGGAAAGGAAGCTTCGAGTCATCGGGTTTCAGGTTCTTCTATGAATACAGCGACGTGCTTTTCATTTACGGTCCATGGGAACAGACTCTGCTCTTCTACAAGATGGCAGCAGATTGGGTTGGGATGATGTTAGGTTGGGGAGTTGGAAAAATGCTGAAGTGCTAATTTGGACCTGGTGGAGGGCCGGCGCAGGGGGACGCCTGGGCCCTAGAAGCCCCCGACCACTACTACTACTCTGAACCCTCTACAAAGAAGCCAGGTCATGCCACCGGTGAGCAACAGCCAAACCCTGCTGGGACTCGGGGCGTGCTTGGCACCCTCCACCGGTTGAAGCACTCAACACCCTAATGGATATGTGTCCGTCGAATCAGTTAAAGTGCACATTTCCACATTTCAGTTCTCTCTGTACAACAGTATCATATCAGAAAAGTGATTCTTAGACAGAAACGATAAAACCACCCCTGTGCATGTCTTCCAGGATGCCTTACAACGCGGAATCCTACATGAAACTACATTACCCATAACCAAGATGAACTTGTTCCATTACCATAATGCCCCTTTTAAATGGTTCACATTTAGCCATGAATACAAAATCGCCCTTTAAGGAAATTCTAATTGGCCCCCGAAGGGTGGCACGCCGACCCTCAACAACCCAGCGTTCATGCATCATTGCCATCCATAATATCGGCTACCATCCGAATCAACCACTACAATAAATCACAATTAAATAAAGCAACGTGTCCCCCTCTGTCGAGATGCTACGTCATAGCAGCTAACTGTTAACTGTTTGAGCAGCTGTGTAGGCTAAGTATATTGCTACCGGATGTCTAAAAGGACTTTGGCGCTTAAGCGGCCATTACGTGTGGTCCCCTATCCTGGAACCGCTGATGTAGAGGAATGCTCCCTGGTGTTTCAACCCAATCTCCGTCACTTGAGTCAAACAGAAGTTTAAACAGAGGCCCATTGACTTCCCAGATAGCATAGTGGGCCATTTCTGAAGTAGCTATGGCACTGCTGGCCCACTGTTGGCACAGGCAATATAATGTGAGCCAAAGGCGGCCCACCTATTTACTACATGCATTTGGCCCACCTGTCCCGAAAACAGATTCGACCCACTTCTGGCACAGATACGGCAAAGTTGCCTACTTTTGGCTGAGCCGTGGTCCTAATCTGGGGTGTATGTGGCCCAGATCTTGCAACCGGGAGCAGCCCACACATATGCCGCCAATGCCATGCGGTAAGTGGGATGGAAAGCCAGATGGAAATGGGGAAGGTGGGCCAACTTGGGCCAGTTTTGCTATCCGGGGTCTCTCATGAATTACTTCAGGTCTTTTCTGGTTTTCTGGTATCCGAATCATTGGTGCCGGTAGTCGGCCATCTTCCACGGAGATGTTAGGTTGAAAAGTTCCAGAGTATTCCAACATGACACACCCAACTGTCACTCTATCCACACCTGGATTTGCATTAAACTGCGACTGATGTGCAAATACAGAGTTGCATAGACATGGTACAGTACACAGTACTTACATATTACTCAGATCAAAAATCACAGACGAGCCTCGGTGAGCGCTTGGCCCTGAGGCTCAGAGCGCTGCAGGCACGAACTTAACCCAATCTCCACCCATTCCTAAACTAACAAAGGCGCTTTCTGGCTCGCCGCTCAGAATATGTTGCAGTAACCCGAATGATCTACGTAATTAAAGGCTGTAAGCGTAAAAACAAACTGATTAAATCTGGTCCTGATGATGCAAAATACATAATACACGTGATGGTTACAAAATGACGGTGTTCCTGACTATTGTTTATATATATATATATATATATATGTATGTATAAAAAAGAGAAATTCACATTATTCAGGATTGACCCTGGGCGTGTGTGTGCATGTAGAAGTTTTAGGAGAGTGCACTACACCCTTTGGCCAGCAGAGGGCGACAAATAATGACTGGAAGAGAGAGTAGGAGAGGTTATGGGAATGCGTCAGGCCTGGCACCAGAACTAAGGCCCTACTGCTCATGGACTGGGTGAATGAATGAATGACACAATGAATTAATAAACAAAAGATTAAGTCATCAATAAACGAATGCATTTTGGCTTGTCTAACGGTCTATTTTGAGGAGATAATTTGTTAATTAATTTTAATCACAAAAAATTGAATGTTTTAATTCAATAATATTATTAATTTTTGGGACGTAAGTATCATGATAATATCGTATTGTGTGGCGTTTGATGATTCCCATGCCTAGTGGCCAGTGGCACTGTCCCGGTTCATATGGTCTAATGGCCAGGCTGCTTTAGCCTTATTGGTTACAGTAGGATTTTGATTGGTACATTTTTAAATTATTATCTTTTCTAGAAATATTTACCAATTTATTCCAATATATATTAAAACTGGTGCAACTGAAAGGTCATTCGGGGTCAGCCGGTAACAAAAAACCCAAGGAAAAAATTACAGGGCCGATTTACAATTGTGCCACAGCAAATCAAGGAAACCCGCCAACACATAGTGATGCCCAGCACGCAGTTAACTCAAACTCAGGAGTGAAAACTAGTGGGGCACGATGAATGGTTCCCCCAATGTATGACCCCCTGACGCCAGGCCTGGTGTGTGTGTGAGAGCATGTGTGTGGAAAATGGAAAGAAAATGAAGGGAAGCAGGAGAGGAATATAAACAGTTCCATAAGGCGGCTCCTGGGCTTCCAGTAAGAACGGTATTTAGTTGCTAGGTCCATTCAAAGCAATAGTTCATATTCCATCCACGACAGTGGCCGGTCGGCAGGGTCTTCCACTTTGCCCCCAGTTGATCTCCATCTATTCCACCGGCATGTTGTAGACAGTGCAGTCCAACACCAGCTACATCTTTAAAGGTGCCCCATTTCCACCTGATTAGTAACTTTGCCACCCGGTCGTCTTCAGACCAGCAGGTGGCGCTTCTTGTGCAGCGCGAGGTGATCGGAGCGCGAAAAGCTGCGCTCGCAGTCCGGACACTGGAACGGCTTGACACCCGTGTGCTTCCGGAAATGACGTGTGGTCAGTTTCATCCCGAGCGCAGAGCAAACTTCCACGTGCAGCCCTCCCACACATGCACCATGGTGGTCTATATGGCTTCTTCTCGTCCTGGAGAACACAGGCAAACAAGACGGGAAATGAGAGAGGAGTTTTCACCATTAGCCAAACTAGGAGTGCTCTACCTATTCTATATGTGTCTATGTCTGTTTCTCACTTCTACACATCCTTTCATGGCAGGTCTTCTCCGACAGGATGGGTACCTGACGTATTGACCAATCAGATGTTGTGCTTCTGACTTGTCTACCAATCAGAGATTGTTCAGAGGACCGTGTTCCTGACTTATCAGCCAATCAGAGGTTGAGCGCTGCCGGACAACTTGTTTACATTTACTGGCATTTTAGCTGACGCATCTTATCCAAGAGGGGGCTTACAAGGAGGTACTTCAGGGTTAATCATATTACAAAGGGTAGGCCAGTGTAGTGTTGGGAGTCTTGCCCCAAGGACTCTTATTGGTTGGTAAGCACAGCACCTACACAGGTCAGCCCAAGACCGTAGGATTCGAACCCCAGTCTCCCACGTGTGGTGGTGGCTACTTGGCAGGTAGTGGTGTTATCCACTGAGCTACACCAACCAGACTAGGCTGTGAAGGTACTGAAAGTGGATAGTTGTACGGGTGAGTGTACCTGTGTGTGTGCGTCTGTGGGCTTTGAGGTGTGAACTCTTGGTGTAGACTTTATTGCAGCCTCCAAAATCACAGCGATGAATGCGTCGCTTCTTCAGAGGGTCTGGAGACTCCACCTTACGGGCATGTACAATCACAGAGTGAGTGTTCCCCCTGTGAGAGAGAGAGAGAGAGAGGGAGAGAGGTGAGATCAGAGAGGAGAGAGAGCTTGCAGATTATGACAGCTTGTTTGAGAGATTCTGGTAGAGACGTTTTTTGAGCCAGTGGTTTGCGTGTTTTTCAGTGCTTTTGCGCATGTAGGTGATTCTGAAACATTGCATTTTCCCTTTTCCAGTGGATCTGAAGTTATTACCTGAGCTATTGATGTTATTAATTACGTCGAGCTATCATGCTTATATCAAGAGAAAATTAGGCTTTGGCTTTTTATGACTCCTGCCCTAAAGTCTAATATCCACTCAGAGCGAGTACACACTTGCTTCAGCTTTAGAGGGGCATGCTTCGGCTGTTCTCCCCCTTTACCCAGTCCAGCCCTGGACCAACTGGCTGTGCTCCAATCTCTCGTATATTTGGGGGGGGGGGGGGGGGTCCAGGGTGGGTGTGTGGTCGGGGTTGTTGGGGAGAGTATTGTGTGTTGCGGGGTTCTTCTCCAGTTTTCGGCTGAGCTGCAGCGCTAAATGCGCGCTAACAATTAACTTTAGTATGTCATACTTGCAGGTTCAAGTTTACGTTTCTCAGTCTGACCACTAGATGTCAGTGTAGTCTTGATATATGTGAGGGATACGGGTCTACACAGCCAGGGACCTTAAGGCTCTGTGATGACTGTGCAGCCCAGAGTTTGTGTTTGTAGGGTGGTAATTACATGCATTTGTTTTATTTGTTTGGGGGTGTGGTGGTTGTTTGATTTATCTGTCTATTCTATTAACAGAATGGCCTTTGAGTGAGAATGTGGTACGAACACGTTTCAGATGTTGTGGGGTGTGATTGTTGTCATGACTAGCGATGTAGGGCAGCATTGCTGGGGTATAGTGGTCTCGTTCGTGTGAGCTGTCGGAGGACAGTGCTGTTCTGTGGTACTCCTGGCAGGTAGGCTTGTTTTGGGTGCAGGTTGCGCGCTGTTTGGGGGGAGGTTATTTTTGAGGTGTGGGGCTGTAAGCGTAAAGAAGCTGCTGAGGTGCAAAAGCAGCAGCTTGACTCCACTGTGCTAAGGGCCACGCCACAATGATGCCAGGAACAAGAAATAGGAAGCTCATACTCCTGTATATTACTACACAACCTTCCTGTACTCGCCGCTTCCCCCTTCTCTCTCTCCGGCTCTTCTCTCTCTCTCTCATCTTGCTTCGTCGCTTCTGTCTCTCAGTTTCTGTCACCTCTGCTTTGATCTTTTCGCCAGCTTTCTCTAGCTTCTGTCATTCCCTTCCGCTCTCTTCACAGTCTGTTCCTAAAAGGTAAGGCGTGTTTCCTTTATGCCTACACCCCGGCTACACAGAATTAACTGCTCCCACCCAGCGTTGACGCTCTCATCTTCTCGTTTCGGCTGTCTCTTGCTCTCTTCTGTCGCCTCGAAATAACATCCACTTTTTTTTGAAACTTTACTTTGCGGCGTAAACACCCAAGATTGTTCCAGAAGAACACCATTAAAGGAACCTAACCGACAAAAAAAAAAAAAAAAAAACAAAAATAAAACCTCACAATTGCAAAACAAGGAGACAGAAAACATAAGTAACAAAAAAAGTAAAAAAGAAAAAAAAAAAAAAAAAAGATAATGGTTGAGAAGAAAAAATTAAAAAACAAAGTGTCACAAACTGCACACAGCACAGACGACACAGCTAACACACTATAAAGACACACACACATGACACACACACACGCACACGACCACAATCACACAAAGCACTAAGAATGGCACACACATCTAACGACAAAGCCACACACTAACACACTTAAGACACTACACAGAATACCAGTAGAACAGCCAGAGGGGCCACGACGCTGTAACACAGCATAACACACACTAAGCATAGCATAAGACACACACTTGAAAAATAAGAGACACTGGCAGAACACAACATACGATCACTACACACATAGCACTACTCAAGTCACACACACACACACACACTACACACACACTACACACTACAAACATCGCATCAGCATTACAACACAGCGACACCACACATTATACAGAGCACACCAGCACACAGCACTAGCAAACAAGCACCACATATAGCCACACACACATATACACGCATCATATCAAACACACAGTCCCAACATATAGCATCACACACAGAACGGGCTGCGGGCACACCACGCCATAGCAAACACACACATTGTGTGTTGAGAAGTACAGTATACAGACACACACTAAGACACAAAGCACACAGTAGGTGCTAAAAAGCACATCACATAGAGAACCCCGGCAAATGAGCACACACATTGCTGGCATAAAACCAAGACACTAACGTCAGCACACTGCACATATACACAGCAAACACATGATGACACCCACAACATGCATTCACCATTTCACTAGCATGCATTCCTAGAGCACACTACATATACACACGACATCAGCACACTCTCCATATACACATACACACCTTTACAAACTGCACACATATACACAACACACAGCTATATACTTAATCTACATCATATACAGCACACACACATAGTATACATCACACCATCACGACAGCATATAGCACACATCGATATATTAGGCACACACACACATCATACACAGTGCGTACCCACGACAACAACAGCATACAGTCACACAACACTCACACGAGGCAGCAAAGACAGCAGACTGACACTTAAACACACAAAATGTGCAGGGCACTAGCTTACATATATAACCCACCAAAGACTACTATAACCGCATTGATACAAACACACACAGTCTACATATCACACACACACACAGCACACTTGTTGTTAGCACGCACATCTGAATATCTGCCCTAGGAAAGTGGTTCTGCGTAGGACACTTGGAGTACGCGCTGTCTCAAACGTGCATGCTGAGGATTTTGTATCGCAGACCTGTATGCGGAAAAACCGCAGTAGTGGAGGTGCTTAGCCGTACACACAACACACGCATACGCTTGGTCCCGGTGGAGACACGCCTGCCGGTGCAGTCATTCTAGTCACGATTTGGGTTGCAGTTTCCTGTATTTTGAATGGGACTGCGGACTAAAAAGAAAGCTGAGCAGTGTTGTTCAAGGTCAATCGCTGAGTGGTTATACGGCGCATCTCTTTTAGCGCTCTACGCTGAACGTCTTCCCACATTCTGGCTTCAGTCTCCCAGCTGTTCTATAAGAGCACAACAGGATGGCCGTAGGCACTGCAGTAGGTCCTGTAACAGCAAGCAGCACTGGCTAGTCCTGGCATCTCAAAAAGGTGGCTCATGGGATCATGACTGAGTAAGTTCTGCTATTCTGTGGTCCTCCCCCGTCCTCACGCCAGTTCGCTTCTTGTTGGTTTGGGGTGTATGTGTGTACGTGTGTGTGTGAGTGTGTGTGTTCTGCTTCTGTCTTCTTCTGTGTGGACTTTTGTGTTAGCGTTGTGTACTTGTGTGTGGTTGAGTGTATGTCTGACTGATCAGACCACGCTAATTATTTACTCTTATTTTGCCTCTATAAGGGGTTTTTGGGGGGGGGGGGGGAGGGAGGGGGGTTTTAATTATTCTGTGAATGAGGTTAGTAGTTAGTAATACGTTTAAGCTGGATATGTCGATATTTGTATGGGGGGGGGATTGATGACTGGTGTCATATAACCTTAAAGTACTGTGTATGGCAGTGAATGTTGAACAGAAAATAACACTTAAGGGGGGGCAGCATTAGCAGTACAATCCGGACCTACAAAGAATGCAGAGAAAATACACTCAGAAGACAGCACGAGAGCACCACACAGCACATGGCATCTAGCACATGCACTATACCAAGCTTAGCACATTAGGCATCAAAAAACTTTTACAGGCACACCACAGTCCAATCACTGGTACACGACACGACCAAGGCTAACTCACAACCACACCAGCTAAGGCAACAGCCTGCACACACAAAGTGGGCACATTCACTACAAATTCAGACGCACTTACGACCACACGCAGTCGTATTCACACACTATTCATCGCAGTTATCACACACACGATCTAACATCATAGTTGTCTACTAGCACTACACACCGCACACCGCAGCTAAGGTCACACTATCACTATAGGCACTAAGGCATCACACTTACTATACATAGCGATTGCTCCATTCCACAGACAGCAACATATACTACAACACTACGACACGCACGTCTTACGCAAACTAAAGTCTTGACGCCATTCATTCTAAAATATTAAATTAATTTTAAGATGTAATACATCTACAAAGCGCTCGGTCTAGCAGGTGTTCATTTAACCATTTAGTTTGTTTATATGTATAAAGTGTTTGTAATCTGTTTGTTTTTTTATTTTTTAAATGTTTTAGCATTTTTCTGTATATTTATTATTATTATTATTATTATTATTATTATTATTATTATTATGATTGTTGTTGTTGTTGTTGTTGTTATTGTTATTATCATTATTGAGCACTTATATATTATTTCAATCATTATTTTAGGGTCTATTATCAAATGTATAGTTGGGGCAGTGGTTAGGTATGGGCTAAAGTTGAGCTTAAGAGTAAGGGTAATTATAAGATATAGGTGAAGGTTAAGATTGTTAGGGATTAGTAGGTGCCGATTTAAAGTTAGATTAAGATTCAAGGTTAATGGTTTGAAGGATAAGTGTAAAGTATTAAGGTTCAAATTAATCTTATTGGGTTAGTTTTTAAGGTCAAGGCAAGGATTAAGTTTACGTAAGGAGGTTGGGTTGGTTTTCGGAAGTTGGTAGTGTAGTGTGTTTGTGTGTTGTGTGTGTGCGTGTGGCGTGTGTAGGATTGTGTGTGCTGTGTGGCGTGTGTTTCGTGTGATTAGTGGGCGTGCTGATGTTGTGTGTGGATGTGTGTGTGTGTGTGTGTGCGTGTGGTGGTGTGTGTGTATCGTGTGATGTGCATGTATGTGTTGCTCTGATGTGTATGTGTGTGTGTGTGTGTGTGTGTGGAGCAGCTCACTCGCTGGTAGGTGCCAGGCTCATGGTGGTGCAAAAGGAATATCCTAGTGTGTTATAGGCGTTCTGAGCATGTATCATTTGTGAGGGGGGGGGCGCTGCTACTTGATTTGTCTCTGAATGGCTGGCTGGTATGTCCTGTGCTTATGGTCCTCGGATTTCGCAGAAGGAACTGCAGACAAAGCTCTCAGATGTTCACCTAGCTATTTAGTGGCTCTTTGTGGGTCGATCAGTATGGCCTGCAGGGTCTGTGAAGCATTTATTCCATTGTGAGAGGACAATCTGGCTCTCGGGCTTGGGCATTGGCGGCATTAACAATCGCCCTCTTTAATACTCCACTGGACGTGGCATCCTTTTAATGACATCGGATACTATCAGTTAGAGACTAATGGCTGGGGCGTTGTGGGGCGCAGGTACAAGGTGCTATGGTAAAGTCGGGGTGCAGGGCAGCATTTACATACTACATTATACAGGAATGATCATGGAAAGCTGCCTCTATGGACCACTCATCACACAAACTTCTTATAGGACAAGACAGGACACAAACAGCTATAGGGGCTATACACTGGCCATACACGTGGAGGGGGGGAGGGGGGGAGGCTCCCACCCCATTGCATTTGATTGTAGTTTGGACTTTCTGCTGGAGTGGAAGATTGAGATCAGGATATACACCGCTGTGTACCTCCAATATAGAGCTTTGTTGTGGCGTAACCTCAGGTGTAAATTGCAAGAATGCCTCCCAATTAACTAGCTCTTGGTATACCTTCAATATCTCAGCTTTTTCTATTGCCGCGCGCTGCTCCGACTTTGATTCTATTACAGTTCTGTTGTACCATGTTTTAGTATATATATTAAGTACCACTATTTGGACACTATGGAATTATATAGTAAAGAATTCCATACGGAAATGTGATATAGGGTGCTAACATACTATTATATATGTGGCATAGCACCGATCATCATGCAAATCATGAACACGCTGCAACCCAGACTGGAAGTTGTGGGGTTGGCATGTGGCTAGTGGGAAGGAAGATAAGGTGTTGCGGGGCTTCGGAACAATAACATTGATGATACATGTATGACATGTATATGAGCAATATGAGCTTAAATATAAATAACAGAAAACTACATACAGAAGCCTGTCTCTCCACAGTACGGCGTTCGAGGCCCGTCATCGCGGCATCAGCGCTGCATCGTGGATAGTCTCGCTCAATTGTGCGCTGTTAGCGACACGGCTCACACATCACTATGGCACAGGCAGGTCATAGAGTTCATATAGCGTCTCCCGCGGAGTATCGGCATTCAAGTGTGCGCGACTGCCCGTGCTGTGCCATTTCGTCTCACATCCACTGTCTACTCACAAGCAGGCCTTATGATGGTCAGCGACGTATCTAGCTAGTGATTGCCGGATTGAGGAGCCCCACCAAAATTCTCGATAAGACGGTCATCTACTCAACGATGACCCTCGAATCAACTTTCTGGCAACTGCAAAGGATGCTTACTGCAAACTACAGCAAGCTATAAGTCGCAAGCGTTGATAAGCACACGGGCAATCAGCCAGTCGACCCTTATATAGCGGCAGGCAGTGTACAGCCCTGATCAAGGTCCTGTACCGCTGACTATATGTTCATGTAGACATGTGCTGTCTGTTAGAGTCATGCGAACTTGAATCATCTCACAGCCGTACCTCAGGCAGTGGTCTAAACTACTGACCCCACACTGCCCCCAACAACCTTCTGGTCTTTTTTTTTTTTAAGCGTGACAGACCGTAATATTCCGCTTGATCAGATGAGTGTAATATCGTGCTAAGCACGCATAGGAGTCGCCTATCCTGCCTCCTTCGGCACCTTGTGTGCTGCCATGACTAGTACTATCCGGTAACTCACGATTGAGGCATTGCCCTTCACAACCTGCAGTTTATGGGTGTGATAGGATAAGCTCAGAGATGTCAGGTCCTCAGACGTTATAAGCGGCCGCACCGACAGCAGCCCGGGGAGTCTCCCACAGTAGAGGAAGGGCTAGGTAGAGGGGAGGCCGCCGGGGGGAAGTGGGGGGGGCAGAGATGGGTAGAGACCAACCGGCAGGACTAGGGATTATATAATGTGGCCAGCTGTGCTGGGAACAATAGGGTTCGCTGACACTAAGGATGATACAGAGGCCTTACGAAGACTACCACACTAGTAAGCTATGTCTATTATCAGAGCACTAATCGTAGTAGTCTAGTGATTAAAACCGCAGTAGAGTAAACTTTTACTCTGCCCGGTAATAACACAACCACATATCGGTCGCTAGTAGAGTATAACTATTCATAATTAACTTAATAACCCGTGTTCTGACAGTCTTGGGGCTGGTCTGTACAAACTCCTACACTGCTGTTGGGGGAAAGTGCCAAGTGGTCAGAGGGTGGTTGCATAGGGCCGATCCCCGTCAACAGGCCCTGTCGTTGGCGTGCAGCCCAAGACGAGAATACAGGATGGCAAACTGGAAGTGTTCGTGAGGCTGCACGCGAGTCTACCTGGGCTAATAGAACATGCGCCGCAGTAGTGTGGGAATGATGCGAATGGCCTGCAGCCATGCGCTATGAGATGAGGATGATGTTATTGAGGAGTACGGTGAGGTATGCAGGGGTGACGGAGCCTTTAAAAGGTGGGAAGCCGATTGAGGTGACTCAGGTCGTAGAGGTTTCATTTGCCCAGCCCCCAGACATGATGAGGCAGTCGCACAGGGAGGGTAGCGGTAGGAACTGCAAGCTGGCAGACACTCCAGGCATTGCGTCGGGACAGAGGGTACATAGAGGGTACTGTAGAGCGGATGTAGCGGGCGTTTAGAGTGGCCTACTACAGCCCTCGACCCGCTAGATTGTGGAGTCGGGTACTGAGGGTACAGACGAGGGTAGCTAGCGGCGGAATCAGTGCGTTGTCCTAACGAGTGCCACGACTCAGCGATTAACGACATATGGATATTCATGACATGGTGACGTTCCATAGAGGATTATAGAGCGAGGCACATGCAGAGATGCAGTTTATTCATAGCCAGGCTTTACGCTTAACTCAAGCAATGGCATATAAGGAACTTGCCTTAGTGGGAAGGCACATACGAATTAACTGAACCTCAAGGAATCTTGATTACAATAGACGAAAAAAAAAAAAAAATCACTGCAGCGCTTTCCAGAGCAACTACATACGTGAACCTGCGGAGTCGATTTCGAGATATAATGGTCACCATACTCTAACTCCGATCTCAGGGTCTTCGGGGTCGACATCTCTGTTGCTAGCAGTTTTTTATACCTCCTTTTGTTATACAGGGGCTTAGTGAACGTGACTCTAGCCACTACTCTAGTACCTCTAGCTGTCGATTTGTGTGATCTTAGCTGACGATGTAGCAAGAGTAACTTAGTAGTCTTGGACCGACAGGGAACGGCCACGATAATACGACCAGGGTTGTGTTATAGTCTCATTTCTGCTAACATTTATCGGCAGATGAATCTACGAGTGTGATGTGTAAAAGCATCTATTGTAACCAATCGTAGACACATGGAGTCTTACGAGGCCGCGCTCTCAGTTCGGGCTAAAGCAGGCATTTGGTTCCCAGATTCATACTTGACAGCTTGGTCGTAGGTGTTAGGTCAACCTCTGTAGTTTTGGAATATTGGCTTGTTCCCAGACTCCCTATATCAAGCAATAGGCGTCTTTGATTGCTACATAATAGCATCTGTATAAAGCAAATCCATGAAGGTCGTAGCCGAAGAAAGTAGCGAGGTTTTTCAGCGATATCTGGTTGGTGTCTTACTACTAGTATAGCGAGCCACTAATGGCGGCAGTCGTTAGCCAGCCAGGGCTACAGACCAGCCAAATAAAAACTAGACCTAAGTAAGCATGCTAGGCTTCGAGGAAACAACTGATGGTGTATCCAAATTGACAAACTATACTCGGCTTTCAAAATCTAGGGCTGCTCCTTGTCACTCGCTATGTGTCTCAGCCTCGCGTAGCACGCCCTACACAGCAAGTACGGTGCCCTTCGCCCACCAAGTAGGACGCAGATTCCCGATTGGAGACGCTTAAAGCGGTAAATGATGGGGGTCCATGTTAGTCACAGTGTGAACTGTAGGACAGACAGGAAAAACGCGGCATGAAATGCTTGTCATGCCTTGAGAAGTGCGCAGGGCATCATCAAGTGATATTGAAAACCATTCGCTGCGTATTATTTAGTTACTATGGTGGCTGCACTGCGAAACGGCGCAAAACAAACTCTACATCCTTTACTCTTCGCGGCCCACCACTTGTAGACACCTAGCAGTTCCAACTGTCGCTGTTTTTCTACATTTATAGCGACAGCATTCTGTTACATTGTATAAAAGTGTTAATTTTATGGCAAATTTATGTGGAGTCTAGGAAGGCATGTATCTTTAAGCTGCTAGTTGTACTATCCGGCGGGTCCAGGCTGCTGCTATACTACAACAGCGTGCTTGCATTTTTATGTAGTGTGCTCGCATAGCGAGTGGCTAATAGGTAATAGATCCCAGCTGACATGTTATGCAACTCCAGTGATCGCTTTGTCAGGAATCTTAGTTGGTAGCTCAGCTCATAACAGTCACAAACCCCGCGCTTGGTGTGCCCGCGAACTTAAAAAGAAAGACAAGTACCGTTCCGCCGCCAGCATCTGTTTACACGAGGAACAGCGTGTAGCGATGGCTGGCAGCGTAAGCAGCGCCCGGCAGAAATGCTGGCATATCGGCTAGGCAAACCCCATACATAGTACCCAGGCCAGCGTACAACAACAGAGGGCCAGAAAATACTGCTTAAATACCCCTGAACAAAGCAAGCGACGAGAGCCATGAGAGCCTTTAGACACTCAGCCCCCCGCCCACAATGCCACTCCAACTTTCAGCCTAATAGAGAAAGGAATGCTATGTTCCATCCTGGGAGGAAGATAGACTGGTCAGACCATGGGAGAGAGAGAGAGACGTGAAGGACAGCAAATACATAGGAGATGAGAGAAGAACGAGATAGAGAGAGCAGAGAGAGTGCAGGTCAGCGAGTGCTAGGAGGCCGGCTCTATGACATTTATCCACTGTGATATTCTCTCGAATTTTTTTTGGGTCTGTTAGTAATTAAACACATCGTCTTGCTTAACTATATAGCTGGCTGAGGCCGACTACGGCTTGCTCTACTGCCCCCTGTTTTATTCAACTAAATGGAAATCCAGGAGTACTAGGACACTTCCACACATACCCCACACCAGCACAAAACTCAACTGCCCCCCGCTTCTGAGTGTGCGTCTGAACGCTCCCCCTGGTCGCGCAGCTTACCATTGACACATTGCTACGCTGCCCCTATTCCTGTGTGCACTCCAGGTAATTCTTATGCTCGTGGCGTCGCCAGGGGCGAAGGAGACGGGATTTTTGTGTAGGACATGTGCCGGGTAAACAGTAAAGCGTCAGTGACCCAGACAAGCAACAAGGTTAGAAGACCGGCACCATCGTATCGGCGTCCATGACCCACGCATAATTCAGCCCCTGTTTTGTTTGGGTTTGTCACAACGGTCCAACATATTGCTTGTATTCGTCGTTCAGGTATATGGTCATGTGTCTACACGCCTAGCAATCTAGCCTTTGTCATCTCTCGAGCCCACTGGAAAGTATAAATAACGTGAACCGAATAGTGCACGTGTGTTGATCCACAGACGACTTGCTAAACATGCCAGCTGAATGTATACGGAGTCTGGAGACCACTGGATCCAGGCAGCGAACAGCGATGTGCTATAGAGCTAAATTTTAATATAAATTATACACGTACAGTACAATGTCATATGCAGCCCATAGGGACAAGTCCAAAGGTATTACTGTAGAGCTAGACATAGACTGCCCTATAGAACAATCTAATATATGACAATGTTAGACCATTTCTCTGATAGGACAATTCCTAGAGCAAGGCATGAGCTACAGTAAGGTTGCCCCAAAGGACAATGCTACATAGAGACTGACAAAGATTGCCCCATAGGATAATGCCATAGAAAGCTATCATGGTAGCTCCAAAGGACTACGTCATATAGCATTAAACCAAGAATGCCCTATAGGACAATGTCACATAGACCTAGACCAAGGAGGTGTTGTCATATGACGATGTAATATAGCACTAGATCAAGGTTCTCCCATAAGACGTAGTCATATGGAGCTAGACTAGGTTTGCCCCATAGGATTATGTCAGTGAATTTAGCTCCCTAGATTATAAATATTGGTCAAATTAATCAAGACTACTCACCGTCTCCATGTCTGTCTTCACTGGGTAGTCAGAAATGAGCATGGGTGCTTCCACTGGAATTCTGAAAAAATACAAAAGACAGAAGCTCAGATGTAGAAAGGAAAATAAACCATTACCCATCCGGATCAGTCCTGCGATTTCCTGCGGTGCGTTTTAGGAAACACATTTACTTTCACGGCAGAGTGGCTGATTTTCAAAGCTCAACACACAGCAAAACAATCTGTGTTAATTCCCACTTGCTATGTGGATTCAATAAGAACTTACTGCTACTTTGGAGTGGGATACAGGAAATCTCGTCTAGCACCCAAAGATGATGTCATATAGGTGTAGTTTGCAACATGGAACAATGATATAGAGATGGATAAAGACAGTGTCATACAGAGAAGCTGACAATGCCATACTGAACTAGACCAAGGTTGCCCCATAGGGGGATTAATTATAGAGCTACGTTAACATTTCTCCTATAAGACAATGTCATATATAGCTAGAACAAGGCTGCACAATAGGACAATGTCGTATATAGCTAGAACAAGGTTGCACAATAGGACAATGTCATATATAGCTAGAACAAGGCTGCACAATAGGACAATGTCGTATATAGCTAGAACAAGGTTGCACAATAGGACAATGTCATATATAGCTAGAACAAGGCTGCACAATAGGACAATGTCATATATAGCTAGAACAAGGCTGCACAATGGACAATGTCATATATAGCTAGAACAAGGCTGCACAATGGACAATGTCATATATAGCTAGAACAAGGCTGCACAATAGGACAATGTCATATATAGCTAGAACAAGGCTGCACAATGGACAATGTCATATATAGCTAGAACAAGGTGGCACAATAGGACAAAGTCATATATAGCTAGAACAAGGCTGCACAATAGGACAATGTCATATATAGCTAGAACAAGGCTGCACAATGGACAATGTCATATATAGCTAGAACAAGGCTGCACAATAGGACAATGTCATATATAGCTAGAACAAGGCTGCACAATAGGACAATGTCATACATAGCTAGAACAAGGCTGCTACAATGCTGACAATGTCATATATATAGCTAGAACAAGGGCTGCACAATAGGACAAAAAGTCATATATAGCTGGAACAAGGCTGCACAATAGGACAATGTCATACATAGCTAGAACAATGTCATATATAGCTAGAACAAGGCTGCACACTAGGACAATGTCATATATAGCTAGAACAAGGTGGCACAATAGGACAAAGTCATATATAGCTAGAACAAGGCTGCACAATAGGACAATGTCATATATAGCTAGAACAAGGCTGCACAATAGGACAATGTCATATATAGCTAGAACAAGGCTGCACAATAGGACAATGTCATACATAGCTAGAACAAAGTCATATATAGCTAGAACAAGGCTGCACACTAGGACAATGTCATATATAGCTAGAACAAGGCTGTACAATGGGATAATGTCATATATAGCTAGAACAAAGTCATATATAGCTAGAACAAGGCTGCACAATAGGACAATGTCATACATAGCTAGAACAAAGTCATATAGAGCTAGAACAAGGCTGCACACTAGGACAAAGTCATATATAGCTAGAACAAGGCTGCACCATAGGACAATGTCCTAGAGCTAAAGTAAGGTTGCCCCATAGGACAGTGTCATATGTCCCAAAAGCTTATGTATATATAAGAGTATATATAAGAATATTAGCAACTACATCTCTCTCTCTCTCTCTCTCTCTCCATAATTTGCATTACAGACTGCAGGCTGAATTTGGGTCAATATAAAAAAGTCATTACCAGCAAAACATCCCGTGAGGAAAGTGACTCATGCATCCACCCAACATTACAGCATCGTCCCAAATGCCACCAGCCAAAACCGCACACACACTCGCACACTTTGAACCCACACGAGCTGTTTCTTTGATGGAGATGAATAAAGCTTGCTCATTTGTAATGTAATTTAAGTATATGTTGCATTATAAAGTACTGACTTCAACTACACTGAGTCTACACTGAGTCTACACTGAGTCTACACTGAGTCTACAGCAGATCTTCAAAGGAAACCAAAAAAAAATGTAGGAGCTCTAAATGAAAAGCAGGGCAGAATGAATCAGAAGCCCCAGAAGGGCCTGGTTACTGTATGTAATGCTGAGAGCAGGTGTGCGTGGGGAGCATGTGGGTGGGTAGGTGTGGATGTGTTTAGTTTAAATGCATTTACTGGAGCATGAAGCTTCAGAAAGGATCAAAGGTCTGGCACTGAAATGCCTCTCGGATGACCCACAGGCAACGTCTGGTAAACAAAAACACTGTCATTACCGTCTAGTGTGTGTATACGCGCAACATAGTGTGACTGGAGGGGGGGGGTTTGATACTCTGTGATACGGGGTGGGTGGTCTTACGTTACTAGTGTGTATTTCTAACCAAGTATCACCAGTACTTCTAAAACTCTCAACAAGACGACAACAATCACAGATTTATTCCTGTTATAGAACAAGCAGTGATGTCACACCATCACAATAAAACCATACCAGCAGCCGATTGGCTGTTCGCCCACTGTGACATCACCGTGTTTGTATTTCAGCAGTCGTTTATTATGTTTATTACAATTCTACATTACTTACAGTTACACTACGGAGAGAGAGAGAGAGAGAGAGAGAGAGAGAGAGAGAGAGAGAGAGAGAGAGAGAGAGAGAGAGAGAGAGAGAAAATGAAAAAATGGAGAGACAAAGAAAGAGAAGGAATCAGCAATACATAATGGAAGAGAGAATAGCTAGACAGAGAAACAGAGAGAGAGAGAGATGAGAGTGAGATGAAAGTGAGAAAGCAAGACACAAAGAAAAAGAGAAAGGAAGAGAGAAAGAATAGAGAAAAAGAGAAAGGGGAAAGAAAGACCCAGAGAGAGAGTGAGAGAGAGGCGAGAGAAAAAGAGAGAGAAAAGAAGAAGAGAACGAGAGAGAGAGTGAGAGTGAGGGAAGGGAAAGAGCGAGAGAGCAGGAGAAACGGAGAGAAAGAGCGAGAAAGCTTGAGAGAGTGAGAGAAAGAACAATAGACAGAGAAAAAGAAAGAGAGAGGGGGAGAGAGAAAGACTGAGAAAGCGTGAGAGAGAGCGAGAGAAAACGTGTGAGAGAGAGTAAGAGAAAGAGAGAGAGAGAGAGAGAAAGAGAGAGAGAGAGAGAGAGAGAGAGAGAGAGAGAGAGAGAGAGAGAGAGAGAGAGAGAGAGAGGGGTGAAAGTCATGTCACGTTACACAATCATTAACAAAGGGAGAGCCGTGTACACACACCCCCCTGCTCTGAAGGTAAACTGAACCCACACACACACACACACACACACTCGTTTCTATGAACTGTGGGGACAGTACATGGACCTCCACTCACTCCAGCAAACCTGAACCAGAGCTAATACCGGCCTAACCCTAACACTGCCCTTAGCCTGATCCTGACCTTAAAGTTCATTCACCTATCATCTTCATTCATCCTGTAGCTTCCCCACAGGTCCCCACAACGTGGCATAAACCTGGTCCACATACACACACAGGGCGCAGAGTGTGTGTCCACTCCAGAGCACTGAGCAGAGCGTAGAGTGATGTGACCCACAGGAAGCAGCACTCGGGCGAGGCTGCATGGAAACGGCAATGGTGTGACCACGCCTGTGTCACCAGAGACAATGCCCCACACACACATACAAGGTTTTCACAGCTTGTGAAACAGCCGCCACTCCCACCACATCGCCCCTGCTTGGGGTCAGGTGAGGGTTAACCGTCCGTAACGCTGAAGTGTTCCCACACACAGAGCGTATGTTTACCCTGGGCTCAGTTTGCATGCTAAACAGTGCTCCGGTTCCTTTAGAGCAGACTTAGCGTATTACTCTCGCAGCTAAAGGTGCCACTTTTGTGGAGGAGGTGGGGGCAGGTGGGGGTTGAGCCAGCGGCTCTGCAAGAACGTGATCAAGCCTCAGGGCCTTCCAGGTCTTCAGAAAGTTCCTCATATTTAACGTTAGCTGCATACGTAAGGCTGAAGTTAGCTGTGTCATGGTCGTAAGCTTTTGACAGCTAGCTTAGCATGTGCGTTCTCGTAGAGGACATTTTGACATATTAAGCTAAGTTTGGGCATGTAGTCTGTGAGCTCATTACACTGGGAATCTTGTGAAGGTGGTGCTCTGTAAGCCCCCCAAAATTCCATGTAGGTGCATGGAACGTGTGCAGAGAGCACATCACATCCGGTAGGAAGAACCAACACTGGTGGCCTCCAAAACTGCCTACTTCCATACTGCACAGTAGGTGAGAATGGCTAGTGTGTCCGAATACACAGAATTCCTCAAGCCAAAAATTCCCGGCCCAACTCTGTGATGCATGAGTGTGTGAACACTTATGAGGCCTACATCCAGAAACTTGACAAGTCCATGCCCAATCCAATCACAGCTGTTACTGGAGCTCGGGGAGGCCTCTCCGGTAAAGTTCCCATTTTGAAGGTGCACTGGATGGGGACACTTGGGTGTATAGTGGGAGACTTCCAAATACATTCTTCCAAATCACTCGGGAATTCCATTTTACGACTCAGAGGCAGATAGATACGAGAAAGCCCAACGCAGTGCAAGTTAAAAACGCGCTGCAAAGTCTCAAAACACAAGCACCAAAATGACACGACTTGCACAACATTAGCCAAACGTGCTGCAAAGTCTCAAACGCGCAGCAAACACTGAAAACACATGCAGCAAGCCTCGAAACACAGCGGAAGTGTTTCCGAGGGACCCTGAAAGTGGACGGACCCATTCGAGAGCGGGCTACGTGGACCTGGACGTAGAGCCGAGACAGCCCAGTTCCAGCAAAAGTTTCATCTGTTTATTAATGAATATTCAGTCGGTTTATTGGCCAGTTTCTCGTGTTTACATTTCTCTACGTCCAGGTCCGCGCAGCCCGCTCTCGAATGGGTCCGCCCACTTTCAGTGTCCCTCGGAAACACTTCCGTTTCGAGGCTTTTTGCATGTGTTTTGGAAGCTGCATGTGTTTTCAGTGTTTGCAGCGCGCTCGGTTAATGGTTTGCAAGCGGTCTCATTTCGATGCTTGTGTTTTGAGACTTTGCAGCGCGTTGGGCTTTCTCGGCCACCGTAGATAGAGATCTAGCTGGTACCGTGATATCATGATATACACGCGGAGCTTTATCAGAATCGCCTGGCGCTAGAAGGAATGTCACAAAGACAGCTGAAACCTCCCTGTTTAAACACAGCTGGATGAAAACATGACATCTACATGAAGCCTGAGGGCCCCGCACGCACACACACACACACACACACACACACACACACACACACACACACACACACACACTCGAGCTTGCATACATGTGCGCTTATCAGCCGAAAGGGGAATTCCAGCGAACGCATAATTCAGGGACTGAGATGTCAGCAGATTCATCCAGAGTGGGTTCGGTGTGAAACCTACAGGCTCTGACTTCTTAACAGTGGGGGTGATGGGAACCAGGGTTATCCGTGTCTATGAGCACACCGCTAGCCGTTTGGTTGACCACCGGTGAACCTACACGTGTACTGAGAGCGTTAATACGTGGAATAGTGTTAAGTCTTCCTCCTCAGGGACTTTCTTGGAAACACAGAGCCAGTAAATGCCAAAGCTTTAAGAGGCACTGAACCGATCAGAGGTCCGGTTTCCATCGCCACCACCCTGGACAGTTCCGCCTCACACCGAACGGCTCTGGAAGGCTGTATTTACATCTTGGTGGTTAATTACACAGGCGTGTTGGTACATCTGCGGAACGCCCCTGTAAAGCCGTGCCCTGTTGCCGGTTGGCAGTGAAGCCTGCAGACTTTATAGTCTCATTAGCAGTAATGATTTAAGGTACCTCACCGCTGCCAGCGCTTGTACAGGAGACACACAGCGGCCTCATTAATCCACACCGATAAAACAGCCAGCCTCTCCACCATGCGTCATGAGTGACAGTGTAATTACAGAGCGTGTGGGCATGTCCTCCGCTCAGACTGGCAGTCTGTGTACGCGCAGCACTGGAGCACAAACTCAGTACTCCACTGCAGCTACTCCTCCACAGCCCACTTCACAAACACCGCCAGCGCCTCTCCCTCGCGCTGTCTCTTTCTCTCTCTCTACCTCTCTCTCTCTCTCTCTCTCTCTCACTATCCTTCTCTACCTCTCTCTCTCTACCACTCACCATCTCTTTCTCTCTCTCTACCTCTCTCTACCTCTCACCATCTCTCTCTCTACCTCTCTCTCTCTCTCACTATCCTTCTCTACCTCTCTCTCTCTACCACTCACCATCTCTTTCTCTCTCTCTACCTCTCTCTACCTCTCACCATCTCTCTCTCTCTCTCTCTCTCTCACTATCCTTCTCTACCTCTCTCTCTCTACCTCTCACCATCACATTCTCTCTATCTCTTTCTCTCCCTCTCCCCCTCTCTCTACCTCTCACCATCTCTTTCTCTCTCTCTACCACTCTCAACCTCTCACTATTTCTTTCTACTTCTCACCATCTCTCTCTCTACCTCTCACCATCTCTCTCTCTACCTCTCACCATCTCTTTCTCTACCTCTCACCATCTCTCTCTACCTCTCACCATCTCTTTCTCTACCTCTCACCATCTCTCTCTACCTCTCACCATCTCTCTCTACCTCTCACCATCTCTCTCTCTACCTCTCACCATCTCTCTCTCTCTCTACCTCTCTCTCACTATCCTTCTCTACCTCTCTCGCTCTACCTCTCACCATCTCTCTCTCTACCTCTCACCATCTCTCTCTCTCTCTACCTCTCTCTACCTTTCACCATCTCTTTCTCTACCTCTCACCATCTCTCTCTCTACCTCTCTCTCACTATCCTTCTCTACCTCTCTCCATCTCTGTCTCTCTCTACCTCTCTCTCACTATCCTTCTCTACCTCTCTCTCTACCTCTCACCATCTCTTTCTCTTTCTCTACCTCTCACCATCTCTCTCTCTCTACCTCTCTCTCTCTCTCACTATCCTTCTCTACCTCTCTCTCTCTACCTCTCACCATCTCTTTCTATACCTCTCACCATCTCTTTCTCTCTCTCTACCTCTCACCATCTCTTTCTCTACCTCTCACCATCTCTTTCTCTACCTTTCACAATCTCTTTCTCTCTCTCTACCTTTCACAATCTCTTTCTCTCTCTCTACCTCTCACCATCTCTTTCTCTCTCTCTATACCTCTCTCTGCCTCTCACCATCTCTTTCTGTCTTTACCTCTCTCTCATTCTCTTTCTCTCTCTTTGACTATATCTCATTCTCTCTCCCTCTCTCTCACATTCTTTCTCTTCTTCTGTCTCTCTGTTTACTCCTCCTTTTCTTCACTTTTTCTCTTTTCATCACTCTCTCTCTATTACTCATTCTATCTATCCCCTTAGTTTCCCCCTTTTTTCTTTCCTCCTCCCCACTCTTTCTCTATCACACCCTCTATCAGTCTCTCTATCTCTTTTACTCCCTCTGCCCCTCACTGTTTCTTTCCACCCTTTCACTCTATCTCTCTCTCTCTTGCTCCCATTTTCACTCTTTATCTCTCTCCTCCCTCACTTATTTCCCCTCTCTTTCTGACACTCTCCCCCCTCACTTTCGTCTCTCTCTCTCTCTCTCTCTCTCTCTCTCTCCCCCTATGTCTCTCGGCCATAAACAGGATGACACAGGTAAGTGAGTTGTATCACTTGTATATCTACTTCCTTTAACCACAAACCAATCACCACACACACACCCACCTACACACACCCACACACAGCCCTCGTCCGGGCCCTGAGGAAAAAAAAGTCCCCATTACATCAGTTCAGCATATTACCGCTGGGTGACGCACCTGACACGTGATCAGAGAGTAGAAGTCTCGAGAGTTTCTACACACAGTGGGACTTTTCAAGTATCGAGTATACCGATATCACACACACGTATACATATCTCTGCACACTGTAGATCAGAATTACTGGCCCTTTAAACATTAGAAGACAAACAGCAGGCTAGGCTAACCTTGGTTATGCAGGTTCGGTGCTGGTTAAGTGGGCGTGCTGGTTGACCCGCATACCAGCACCAAAACACACCATATGCTGGTTTTGCTGGTGCCCAGCAGTGCGGGCCTGTTCGGGTTTTTCTAGGTGTATCCCTAGTGCAAAACTCTGTTCTCCCTTGTATGACGTATGAGGAAACACAGGTACGCAGGTACATCCCCTTCAAGCCATTGCACCATAGTGTAGACTAGTAGCGTCGGCCGGCGTTCAGATCTGCCTGTAGTATTACAGGGGAATTCCACTGGCTTTTCAAAGTGGATGCGTAACTGAGTTGTCAGGATGTACATCGGAGAGGGTTTGGTGTGAGCCAGTTGATTGTACACAGTCTAGAAACCAGGGGTCTTCAGCAGCCGTATAGCCATGATATCTACTATCCACACCCACCAGGGAGCCTACACCTTCACCTGGAATGGCTGATGTCAGTAAAATGGTCCTAAATCTGAACAAATACGGTTTCCATGGGGGCTCACTCTGCCCTGTGTGGACCCCTCCTTCACGAAAAGCTAAAACACATTCATTACAAGAACATCTAAAGGCTGGTACCCTAGACTAGCATACTACCATTAACCACTGCCTGGTTCCTCTCACCACCACCACTGTCAGGAGTTCTGTCTCCTGGTGTTTCTCTAGATTGGAGCGTTTCACACTAAACCGCTCTGAACGACTGGGCCCACTGCTAAGTAGCTGATGCAGAAATGTTGAGTTGGTATAATGTCCCATCATGCACCTACGGATTTTCTGTTACAGGGCTGCACAAAGGTTCTGGCACCACTGATCAACCGTCTAATAGCATAACCTGAGTAGCACCTCCACCAGCACCAGTAACAGCTGTGACTGGATTTGGCATGCACTGGACAAGTGTCTGGATGTAGGCCACACCAGTGTTCAGTCACTCTTGTCCTAAAGACCTGGTCAGTTGGTTCCAGATGTGGTGGATGCCTTCCCTGGCACAGTTCCGAGGAGAATTCCCTGTAGACTGGGATTTTAGCCACTGCTGGTAGACTCGTATGAGCCATACGCTTCCACACACCTGCAGATTCAGCTACTTCCTTCACACTATGGTCTTTGGCCACGCCCACATGCAGTCACTCCTTTTAGCCAATCATTAACATCTGCTCTGGAGCCATTTACCACACATGGAACGAGACATTCACCGCACTGTAGCACCTCTTCTCAATCTATGGATCCCATCACCCACACCCCCATCATCCTCGTGCAGCGCCATCTGCAGGAGCCTGGAGTTACTACCACCTTAAACTCAGTGTGAGTGGGCGGGGCTAAACCACAGTAGGCTAAATGATCCTCTATTAAGCACCATCCGTGTTTTAGCACATGATTCTATACGTCTCACAGCAAAAATACAAGAAGCTACATGGGCTGTACAGAGGAAACACAGCTGAACTCAGGGCTCACTGAACAGGCGGAGAGTGTGTGGGGGTCAGTATTACACCATACATGTGTGTGTGAGAGAGAGAAAGAGAGAGAGAGAGAGAAAGAGAGAGAGAGAAAGAGAGAGAGAGAGCTAGCATTGAACTATCAGGCTAACACAATTACAAAGTGTGTGTCCAGCAGATAAGATCAGAAAAGTGATTAGATGTTGTAAAGAGAACGACGCAGAGGAACGAGGCGACAAAAAAAAATTGGCCAGTGGAGCTAATGGAAAAAAATGTATCTGAGTGTGTGTGGACTGTGTGTGAAAAAAAACATAGTGGTGTGTGAGTAGTGTGTTGTGTGTGACTGTAAATGTGTTCCCCCCATCCGAAAGGCTGTGAAACGAGAGAAAAAACAGAGGCTCCATGTGCCAGATGGAATGAAGTTAGTGACACGCAATCCCCAGCCTTAATGAAACCAAAAGCACAAGAGAATACGGCAAAGCCAATAAAAAAAAATACCCAAGAAAGAGCAGGAAACAAAATCAACGAACACAGGATTAACAGGAGACTTAACAGACGATCAGCAAGCCTACCCTTCAAAAACTCATCTCATCTGTGTTTGCCCTCGAGGTATTACAACAAGACCTTTTCCCAAAAAAACAATACCTTCCTATATAGGAAATAGTACCTGAGACCACCACCAACGGAACATACTCTACTCTAACAGGGACCCCTGCTGTACAGCCGTATGCAAATGCTGCAGTGAACTTAGAGAGGAGCAATACAGCAAATAAGATGCATACCAATACTGGAAAGAAGACGCTCCCCAAACTCCCTGGAAACGTACCTGATAGGATCTCCAGGAGCACCAGATAAAAGCTAAGAACTGTGGCCCTGGATTTAACCTGGAAACTGGAGCAAGTGATCAAGTAGATGGATAAGGAGCCACATCAGTGTTCAAAACACTCTCAGTTCAGGTTGGGCCAGATTTGGTGAGGATGCCTTTCCCTAGAGCCCAATATCCGCAGAGAGAGAATTTCCTGTTAGACTTGGGATTTTAAGCCACTGAAGATCTGGGTTAGGACCCGTATAATGGACTCGTAATAAAATAACGACCTCACCCCTCCATACACCTGCAGATTCCAGCTACTTCCTATCACACTATGGTCTTTGGAGCAAGTCCAAATATGCTCAGTCCCTCCTATTTAGAACCAAAATACATTAAAACATATGCTCATGGAGCAAGTTTTACCACACATAAAAAATGGAACGAGACTCATTCCCATAGCACATGTAGCACCTCTTCCCAATTCTATGTGGATCCCACGTCACACGTAACACGTTTACCCCGCAGGTATATTCATACATATATAGAGTTTATGGCTATGGCCTTGCCACACAGTACATCAAATCCTGGATAAAAATGATTCATATTATTCAATTATATTCTATTTATTTGCTGAAACTTTTGCACAGGCCACACTTTGGGTTTTATAGTATGTTCAGTATGTTCAGTAAATAAGCAGTAGCTCTGTATTACAGTCCATGAACACCGTTTCCCTCTGCAGAGCACACATTTCTACATTTATCAGATCAGCAAAACATGGTATTTGACCAGCGGTGCCCAAACCCGACTTCCTAGGGACGCGTTGGGGTTTTTCCTGGTCCTCTGTTGTTAAGGATGTGCACTGATTGCTGTCGCACAGGTTCGCGTGTACGCGTAACGGGGAAAAGACCAGCGAGCCACCCTGTAAATGGTTTTCCGATCCTTTCTGAAGTACAAGGAAGCAGTCAGAGCTGTTATCAGTATGCTATAGAAGCAGCAGATAGCGATCGGACCAACACCGGAATGTTCCTTTAATGCAAATTCAACGACATAATTGTCTCCCCCACAGGTGGCGTGTGCACTGTGTGGTCGTGGCTGCCTGTGCGATGCTGGGCTCTGGCCCTATCAGCATCTCTCCACATACTGGATCGTCCAGGGGCCAATACTCATGCAAGGCACAGATAGAATTGCGCCAATAAAGCCTATAGGCTGATGCTTCTGTCACGTAGTTCATAAATGTAGAGATACTGGAGCACACCAGTGGCAGGATGTCCAACTGATACTGCACACTTTGAACACATACAGAGTTACAAAACCAGCCACTCCATGTGTAGATCCCTTCGCTGAATTAGAGCGGCGGCTCTCAAGCCGGTGTACACCAGCACCCCGTGAACGCCCGGCAGTCTCACACACTCGGCTTCCAGCGCAGAACCACCACGGACAGCATATTCATATTCCATACAGGTGTTTACACATAAGCACAAACTGACTGTAAACCTGGGTTCACAGCTACTCCGGTCCATGAGGGGGACGGCGGACACACGGCAGCTTCGTGCAACAGGTGAGGACGCACACAGCGCCAGCCGTTCCATCAACAAGCACTATAACATACAGCTTCAGCCCAAAATGCACTACACAATGGAGGCTCTATTGAGTAACTGTCTAGGGCTATAGAAGTAGCAGCTCCGTGTGAGTGTTGTGTATTACATGCGGTGTCACTGGGTCTCTTGTATGCACTACTGTTACATGTTGCTTATGGTTTATAAGGTATGCAGGTTGTAAATACCATTATGCTATCTTCTCCGGTAGGCCAACTAGGTGTATACTGACTTTAACCGCTGCTAGTGCATTACACACTAGCTGACACACAGTGTGAAACTCGTCCCATCTAACTGGACTTTCATTTGCCCCATACTAAGCGATTCACAGCGCACACAGCTTCTGCTGGCACTAATATGGCTCTCCTTACACTTCATGACATACATCTTTTATAATAGCAACCCATTGCATCAGATATTATGCCATATCATGTATCAGGAAAATAGGATAAAGCCAGATCGGTATTGTGATATTAGGCTTTCCCAGTATCACCCACCTCTAAACCTAGAATCAGTTAACCTATACATCAGCCAGTGTCAATATCAGCACCGGGAATAGCTATGGTATAACGGGATCTCTCTTCCAGCCGCTAGAAGGTAGAACCAGGCCTTCGAGCCACAGGGGCACACCTCCTGTTAAAAAAGCAATCGTACGTGTGACAATTAATAATAAATAAATAAATAAATTAATAAATAATAATAATAATAAATAATCATTGTAAGGGCCCTATTTACAATAGACACTGGTGTTCGCCTCCATACGACTCTCTAACAGGTACCCCGTGATCCGGGTGAACAAGCTGCTGTGCTCCTGCGGTGATGATTGTGTTGGGGTATGAGCTGGTACTCACTCCTTGCTCCTCAGTGACCGAGTTCCAACCAATTTCTCCTAAAAGCCGAACTGAAGAGCGAAGCGCGCGGGAGGCTCCAAGGAGCGCGAGGGCGCAGAGAATATAGGGAGAGGGAGAGCAGTCCACACGCTGCGGTCAGGACTCACTCAGCTCTGCTGCTGCTGCTGGAGGAAGTGCTCGAAGTGTGCGAGCGCAGAGCAGAGCGCCAGAGTGTGTGTGTGTGTGTGTCCGTCGCTGGATTGCGGACCCTGGGAGTGAGGGCAACGCGGGATCATAGCTACACTGGAGGAGGCGAGGGTGGGGCACGAGACCAGCCCACGCGTGAGGGGTATCGGTATGTGGAAGACTCAATTCTCTCTCTCTCTGTTTATCTATTATATAACAAGCGCCTTACATTATTTAATGATATGGACCTATTGTGTGTGTTAAAACAGTAATTCACTTATTAAGCACTTTATATTATTATTAATTAATTTATTATTAATCTTACTTCACATATATATACATATATATACTAACACGACTGGCATTCAGGGCATATTAAGTATCATCTCTAGCTTTATGGATATTTGTCTAAGTTTATGATGTGGTGTAATCATGGTCAATCAGTCGATCAGTGCGTCATAGAGATTATTCCCTACTGGGACAATAAAGTATATGGTATCACATGTCTCTCTCTCTCTCTCTCTCTCTCTGGGTGTGTGTGACACACCCCATTTTTTCTCTCTTCATTTCTTTCTATTTATATATGTGTATGTGAGTGTGAGTGTGAGTGTTGAGTGTTTCTGTTGTGTGTGTTTGAGTGTGAGTGGTGTGTGTGGATGTGTGTTGTGTGTGAGTGTAAGATGTGTGTGTACAGTAAGTTGTGTGTGTGGTGCTGGTGTGTTGTGTGAGTGTGGTTGTGTGTATGCTGTATGTGTGTGTGTCGGTGGTGTGTGTATGTGTGGTGTGTAAGTGGGTGTTGTGTATGTGTGGTGTGTCAAGTGATGTGTGTATCTGGTGTGTTGGGTATGTGTGTGTGCATGGGTATGTGTGTGTGTGTTGTGTGTGTGTGTGTGTGGTATGGGTGTGTGGTGTGTGTGGTGAGTGTGTAGGTGGAAGTGAGGTTGTATGTGTGTGTGTTAAGTTGTGTGTGTGTGTGTAAGTGTGAGTGTTGTGGGTGGTGTGTGTGTGTGTCTCAGGGTCGTGTAGAGTTGAGTGTTGTGTGAGTGAAGTGTGTGTGTGTGTGAGTGAGTTGTGTAGTGATAGTGCATATCAGGTGGTTGTGTGTGTATGAAGTTAGTGTGTGTAAGTGATGGAGAGTGTGTGAGTGGTATGTTAATGTGTTCAGTGTGACTGTGTGTGAGTGGTGTGTGTGGTGAGTGAGTGTGTTGTGGGTAATGTATGAGTGTGTATTGTGTGTACGTGTGTGTGCACCGTGTGTGTGTGTGTGAGGGTGTATGTGGTGAGTGAGGTGTGTGTGTGTGTGAGTGTGTATATTGTGTGTGAGTGTCGTGAGATGGACGTGAGTGTGTGAGTTGTTACGTGCTGTGTGTGTGCAGTGTGTGTGTGTGTAGGTA
>JAMWET010001931.1:0-26179 GCA_024036415.1 Prochilodus magdalenae | reverse complement strand
GTGTTCTTCAAAGTCCCTTTAAAGAACAATATATATATATAGAGAGAGAGGCCCCTCCTGTCTCCTGTCTGTGTGTATTTAAAATATTGTATATATTTAATATATCTCTTTTATATCTCTTTGTTAAGTGTGTTTAGTTAGTATGGATATTAATGCTGCCCTGCTGTAGAGTATTAATATGAGCCTCACCACAAGCATTTCAACACATGAATGTCCTGACATGTTGTGCAACTGACAAATAAACCTGAAACTTGAACTCTACTATCAATAACAAGCAGCCTATCAATAACTCTGCCCAGGCACGTAGTTGATCGTTATCAGGCTTGGCATATCAAAAATCCCATCGAAAACTGCAAACACATAGGCAGACGTGTCACATGGACTCAGCTCCTTTTTTGGTATTTAAACAAGTTCCAGAGTCCAGACTGCTGCTTTGGCACGGAGTTTATTCAAAGACTTTGCCAAACTAAATACAGGGTTCCTGTAAGTGCACAAAACGGATAACCACTTACACAAGGAAGATTAAAAGGAAGAATAAAAGGATTAAGAATGGTAAAAAAAAATGCCATTTCAAACCTTCCCCAGCCTTTTCTCTCCTCACAGGCCATATCAATGCCTTTAAATTGAATACTTCCATAACTATCTAATAATATCTGTTTGATCGCCACTTGTATCACCCAGTAGGTAACTTTGCAGGAAAGAATAAACATTCGTACCTTTTACTGGAGGTCGATGGAGAAATGAATTTTTCCAGGTAAGTTTGACTTCTATTGATCATTTTATCATTATTTTTTACACACTGTAAACGGCAACTGACCATTTCATATTAGGCTAGAAAAAGAAAAAGAGAGATACAAGGTTTTGTATTCACTTGATATTTCTCAGTGTGTTTGCATTCAGTAACCAGCATAGTAAATACAATGCAATAGAGTACAATGAAAATGAACACGAAACAAAATGAGTGTAAAAGTCCAAATTAAATGCTGCACTAGGAAAATATAATACAGGGAAGTATGTAATTGCAGTTCTCACGCCGGAGACTGAGCTAAAACCAAGGCTGGGTTTATTTAATAGGTTGACAGTCAGGCTCAGAAACAGAACTTAAGCGAACATAGCACAAGGGACAGACAAAGTCATATACGAAGAGGCAGGCAGAAGTCAAACCAGAGATCAAACAGAGTCAGAAACCAGAAAGTCAGAATAAGTATCACCTGGATAGAACGCTCAGTAAGGCAAAGGGAGTTGGCAATAGTTTGGGAAGACTGAGAGGTAGACCAGGGCTATATAAGCATACAGAGTTAATAATGCTCTGTTGCCTGAGATCAACTGCTATGAAGAGTCTCAGGCGGCAGATCAAAACCCACATCTGTTCCTCCATTCCAGCCAATATGGACGCTGACCAATTTGCATACCGCTTCAACGGATCTACAGACGACACTACTGCCCTGACAGCACACACTGCCCTCACACACTTGGACAGGAAGAACACATATGTGAGAATGCAGTTCATAGATTACAGCTCAGCATTCAACACATTCATGAAGTGGAAGGAGTCAGCAGTGTTAGGTTCTTCTGTGCACACCTCATTGATGACCTCACCTGGTCACTACACACAAAGTAGTGAGATCTGCCTGTCAGTGCCTCCTCTTCCTCTGAAGGCTCAGGAAGTTTGGTCTGCCTCCTGACATCCTCACCAACTTCTACAGATGCACCATAGAGAGCTTCCTCACTGCCTGCATCACTGTCTGGTACGGCAGCTGTGCTGCCTACGATCGCAAGGCCCTGAAGAGAGTGGGGAGGACAGCACAGTCCATCATAGACAACAAGCTTCCAGACTTAGAGGAGGCCTACCAGCCCCGCTGCCTGAAGAGAATCCACAAATCCACAAGATAGTAGCCACCCAGCACACAGCCTGTTCACCTCACAGCCATCAGACAGGAGGTACCGCAGCATCCAGGCCAGAACAAGCCATCATGTTTCTGAACAAGCTGTGAGCCTTACACCAACACCACCACCACCACCACCACCAATACCACCATTATCACCAATACCACCAATACCACTGCACTCTGACATCTTATTATTATTATTATTATTATTATTATTATATCATATCACTGCAAAATACAAGTCCCTTTAAAGAACAATATATATATCGTCGCTGTCCAAAGAAAAACAAGTATCTCCAAAATAGCAATTTTACAGGAGAGGCCAAAAACCTCATTCAGTTTTAATGCAAGTCAATGGAACCATCTTACCAAGCATTTTTGGGCCATTTCAATCGGTCCATTCATCATGCAAATCTCACAACTTGTAAACGGGAGCTGCTGTTTTCAAATGATGCATAAAAGTCAAAATGGACAAAAATGGACATACATGTTTTTTGTTGGACAGCGACGATATATATATATATATATATATATATATATATATATATATATATATATATATATATATATATATATATATATATACAAACCGGATTCTAAAAAAGTTGGGACACAACTTATAAACAAATTGTGAATAAAAACTGAGAGCAATGATGTGGAGGTGCTGACATCTAATATTTTATTCAGAATAGAACACAAATCACAGATCAAAAGTTTAAACTGAGAGAATGCATCATTTTAAGGGAAAAATATGTTGTTTCAAAATTTCATGGCGTCAACAAATCCCAAAAAAGTTGGGACAAGTAGCAATAAGTGGATGGAAAAAGGAAATTGAGCATATAACGAACAGCTGGAAGACCAATTAACACTAATTAGGTCAATTGACAACATGATTGGGTATAAAAAGAGCTTCTCAGAGTGTCAGTGTCTCTCTGAAGCCAAGATGGTAAGAGGATCACCAATTCCACCATTGTTGCGCAGAAAGATAATACCAGCAATACCAGAATGGTGTTACCCAGCGTAAAATAGCAAAGGCTTTTAAGTTATCATCAACCGTGCATAACATCATCAAAAGATTCAGAGAATCTGGAACAATCGCTGTGCATAAGGGTCAAGGCCGTAAAACTCTACTGGATGCTCGTGATCTCCGGGCCCTTAAACGTCACTGACCCTCAAACAGGAATGCCACTGTCAAGGAAATAACAGAATGGGCTCAGGAATACTTCCAGAAAGCATTGTCAGTGAACACAATCCACCGTGCCATCCGCCATTGCCAGCTGAAACTCTACAGTGCAAAAAGGAAGCCATTTCTAAGCAAGCTCCACAAGCTCAGACGTTTGCACTGGGCCAGGGGTCTTTTAAAATGGAGTGTGGCAAAATGGAAGACTGTTCTGTGGTCAGATGAGTCACGATTTGAAGTTCTTTATGGAACACTGGGACGCCATGTCATCCGGACCAGAGAGGACAAGGATAACGCAAGTTGTTATCAACGCTCCGTTCAGAAGCCTGCATCACTGATGGTATGGGGTTGCATGAGTGCTTGTGGCATGGGCAGCTTGCATGTCTGGAAAGGCACCATTAATGCAGAGAACTATGTTCAGGTTCTAGAACAACATATGCTCCCATCTAGACGTCATCTCTTTCGGGGAAGGCCCTGCATTTTTCAACAAGATAATGCCAGACCACATTCTGCAGCAATCACAACATCATGGCTACGTAGGAGAAGGATCCGGGTACTGAAATGGCCAGCCTGCAGTCCAGATCTTTCACCTATAGAGAACATTTGGCGCATCATAAAGAGGAAGGTGCGACAAAGAAGGCCCAAGACGATTGAACAGTTAGAGGCCTGTATTAGACATGAATGGGAGAGCATTCCTATTTCTAAACTTGAGAAACTGGTCTCCTCTGTCCCCAGACGTCTGTTGAGTGTTGTAAGAAGAAGGGGGGGATCCCAACTTTTTTGGCATTTGTTGACGCCATGAAATTTTGAAACAACATATTTTTCCCTTAAAATGATACATTCTCTCAGTTTAAACTTTTGATCTGTGATTTGTGTTCTATTCTGAATAAAATATTAGATTTTGGCACCTCCACATCATTGCATTCAGTTTTTATTTACAATTTGTTTAGTGTCCCAACTTTTTTGGAATCCGGTTTGTAGTTGATCATTATCAGGCTTGGCATATCAAAAATCCCATAAAAACTGCAAACACATAGGCAGACGTGCCACATGGAGTCAGCTCTTTTTTTGGTATTTAAACAAGTTCCAGAGTCCAGACTGCTGCTTTGGCACTGAGTTTATTCAAAGACTCCGCCAAACTAAATACAGGGTTCCTGTAAGTGCACAAAACAGATAACCACTTAAATAGGTGAACAAGGAAGAATAGAAGTATTACAGATGGCAAAAATAATGAAACAATGCCATTTCAAAACTTTCCCAGACCTTTCTGTCTTCACAGGCCATATGAATGCCTTCAAATTCAATAAGCTCCATAATTATCTAATAATATCTGTTTGACATATTTGTATATTGCCGATTGTATCACCAAGTAGGTAACTTTGCGGGAGAATAAATAAACGTTCTTGCTTTTTACTGGAGGTGTTTTACAGGGTGTTTTTCAACAGGAGTGCCGTATTGAAACGTTACTTGCCAATGTACAGTTGTGAGAAATATATCACCATATCTGTATCTGCACAAAACAGCGTGTAAGTCACATTAATAAATACAGATTTTGCAACAATACAGTCTGTAATTACATATGTAGCCCATCTGAGGTTTCTGCCAAAAGAAATGAGCAAAATACATTAAATGAGCTTGTAAAGTTAAAAGTAAACCGTGATGAGCACCCTCCGATCAGCTCCATGCAGTATTCAGTATTTTCTCTTGAAAACCTCAGTTCAGGAAAATCTATAAATTGATATTGCCTTCAACAAGAACAGGTTGGAAGGGGATGGACCACTAGTGTAGAGGGTGTCAACCTCTTCCTGAAGAGTATAAAACTGCAGCTGTTTCCTCACAGGGGAACTTCTAATCTCCAAATCCCAAGAGGTTCTTCGTCTAGACCTGAGTGAAGAACTCCCAGCAGGTATGACATCATTCACAAAACCTTTACACTTGATATCCAGTTGATTCTCTCTATAGCAACTGAATTTCATTTTTTAGCACCTGAAGAAGAGCCATGATGGTCCATGTGACTAAACCATCAGTGCTGTTTGTTCTCTTCATGGCTTCATCAGCTGTTGGTAAGAGTTTTACTTCCCTTTGACTCCATAAGATGATAAAATACCAGACGTAGTAAAAGAAATATAGTGTTTAATATAATGTTATAATGTTTAATGTTTTTATTTCTTTCTCTGTATTACAGCTGATGTGATGAAGCCTGAATCAGGTAATGATGCCAGCTCAGCTCTTCATAATATTCCTCAGCAATAAAGTCATTCATGTAGTAACTGTACTTTGTACCTGGATTTCCAGATGCTGACTTCAGCGCATTCGTTGAAGGTAGGGAGCTGTCCAGGTCAGCTGAGTGATTCACAAAAAAATATTTTTTACACTTTTGAATCAACAAATCATCTTAGAGCCTCTCCATCCTGCACTTCATTATTCCCCTGAACAGGAAAACTCAAACAGACCTGCGTATGTGATCATGACTGCCCGGAAGGCTGGCTGCGTTTTGAAGGACGCTGCTTTACTTACTTCTCCCGGCTGATGGATTGGGCTTCGGCCGAGGTAAAGTCTTATCTAAAGTTTTTGAATTTAAGGGTTTTGGAAATACAGAGGTCCAAAAACAAGATCCAGTTTGCAAGAAATCATTATTTTAGATGATGTGATGGAACGCCTAAACACTGAGTTAGTGTGCACCTCTACATATTCATTATCAAATTCTGTAAGGCTCTTAACGCTGTTGTTGTTGTTGATACTGGCATTCCGGTGTGCACCTAAAGCGAAATGCTGGTTGATGCTAATCTTACCAGGCTGATGACTTCTTGATTATTTGGACGCATGTACACATGTGGTAGAACACTGTTACCTCATAGTTCTATACACGGATCGAAAAGTGAGAAACGACTGTAAGAAATGCGTCAAGTCACAGGCAAAATGCATCCAGTAGAGGACCTATGGATTCAGCACAAAGCGCACATGTCTACACTGGCGTCTTGAGTACTAATCCAATATGGCACCCCAAACCATATCGCCAGTCTCTGAATATTGGCTGCTTTGTCTTTTCAATGAATTCACAGTCAATCCAGTGTCAAAACTATTATATATTAAACTTAACATTAGCTTTCTTGCTAAAGAAGCTAGCTTAAAAGGCCTCATGTGCCTTTCTGTGACTACAGTGAGGGATGAAGTTGGTTGTGGTGGTCGTGTCATATCGCTGTTTTCTTTTTACTACTTTATTCACAACATAATCCACTAATCCACACCTCACTATTTCTGGAACAGCCGCTTCCATAATACGAGCTTCTCTCTGTTGATCTGTGCTTGTCTCCTGCAAATGTATAGGTTGCCAGGTTTGCGTGCATTGCAACATAAATCACCAAACATGTTTCAACAAACGTCCTTAAAATCGCCAAGTTCTCAAAGTCGGGTCTTTTATCAGTGTTAGTACAGCAAATCCCAAGTCCTTAAAATTGCACCACGAGTCTGACTTGTGACTTGAGTCCCGCAACTATGGAAGAGTCCCCCTTCTCCAAATCATTCCATATTAGATTCAGTTCACACCAGCCCGGTTTTCGTCATGGTGCTTTATTATCTAATTGCTTTTGATGGGCTATGAGGGTTTTTTCTGTTTGGTCACATCAGAATCCAGCCATGACTGTAGATTTTCACGTTTCGTCTTTCCAGGCTCACTGTTTGAGCCTGAATGCCAACCTGGTCTCAATACACAATGAATATGAGAATAAAATGGTGAAGGCTCTCATCCGTGCTCACGACCCCACGGAGAACGCTACCTGGACTGGCCTCTCCAACTGTCAGAAGGTATATGAAACAAGATGTGGTCATGTCTATATTACCTCTCTATATTTACTCATCTCTTTGCCTTTGTAATTTACCACCACTGTGTTTCAAGACAAATAGCTGGTTCTGGTCTGATGGGACAAAATTCGAATACAGCAAGTGGAACCCAAATGAACCTAACCATAGCGGTGGAGAGTGCTGTGGGCACATCAACTGGAAAAGTCCAACTACTCGTAAGTACCTACCGTTCCTAATTCAAGGGTTTCCTGTTTATATTATAAAGGCTTACATCTACGGTACTTTGCAAAACTCAGGGGCCACAAGTTATTATAACTACAGCGTATAAAAAACACTTAACACTATGGAGGTCTGAAAGGATGCATAGCTGTTCAAGAAGCTCCTCACTGAGGAAAGGAGATCTAGACACATCCAACAAAGAAACTGCTGATGTTCTAGAACAATGGAGACTGACCACCCCAGAGTCCAGAACCTCAGTGTGTTTGGGATTAATAAGATCATGAGAAGCAGAAAATGCTAAAGGCTGAAAGTGAGTCTACTGAAAGGAATGGAAGATGTACAAATCTAGAATCTAGCGATGTTGTAATGAGTTGTTGAGATGTTCTGTTTAATATTTGCTCTCTACTTTTTTTTCGCCTCACACTGAAAAATAAATCACTTGCACTCAATGACCACTGTAGCTGGACATAAACAGTGTGGGGTGGTCTCTGACTTTAGCACAGTGCTGTATAGTCCAGATCTCACTATATCAGACTTCCTGATCTTACGTTAAGTCTTGTTTTGTTACAGCTCGGAAGGATTGGAATGACATTTCATGTGAAAATCAATATGCTTTCGTCTGTGTCAAGAGGCTGGTGTAAAACTCTGAAAGCTCATCAGCGCTGTCAAGCCTTTGGGTTTCCCTTACACCTCAGAACTCCCAAACCCCATGTCCCAGAGTTCATTACCTGAGGATGTCACTGTCCTGGATGTCCTGAACTGTCCAATCACACCTCATTCTCTCGTCCCTCTGCGCCTGAGTTTTGATTATCACACATCTGCATTTAATTTGACCCCTAACATTTAAACCCCTCAGACACACATGCACTCTGCAAAGCCAAACCCAGTTTGCATACTGAGCGGTCTCTCTTGCCTTCCCTGTTTATCTTCTCTGGTTTAGACTTCTCTTTGCTTTGACTCTCTCTCTCTCTCTCCCTCTCTCTCTCTCTCTCTCTCCCTCCCTACTCATTGATCTGGTTGCTGGTTAGTTTTGCCCATATGTTTACCTACGTTTTTGTCTTACTCCCTTGGATTTGTATACCTGTATCTCCCGCTCTCTGGTTCTCGACCCCTGCCTGCCTCTCTGGTTATTCTCTCAGCCTTGTCTCCTAAATGGCAAACACATGCATTTGGTTTCTGTCACTTGTATCATAAAGTGAAGAGCAAATAAAAACAATTGAAAAAATGGAGTTTGTTGATGAGTGGAGAATGGAAGTCGTATTGTTTTGCAGGGAAGTCAGAGATGTTTTATTCTCTTTTTCGTTGTGTATTGAGACCAGGTGAGCATCAGGATTCAAACAGTGAGACTGGAATGATGAAATGTGAAAATCTGCAGTCATGGCTGGATTCTGATGTGACAAAATAGAAAAACCCTCATAGACCATCGAAAGCAATTGTATAATAGATAGATAGATATATAGATAGTCACGTATTGCAGCAGCCCAAGTACAGTACAATAATACAATAATAGAAAATGTAGATAAATAAAGAGAAGAAGAAAAAGAAATACTCAAGTAATAATAATTCAGATAAGAAGCAAACTTCATTCCACCTTTCACATGGGAGCGCAGGCCCAGTAGTCAGTGGCCAAAGACATAGAGACACAATGTATGCAGGAATAATACATACACAGATGTGCGTAATGTGAAAATGTGCTAGAACTGAGGTGCATTTAGCACATGCAGTAGAACAAGAACAGCTTTGTAACAGACCTGGTTTCAATTACCAGTGTTTTATTTTGTGTAATATCGTTGGTGGCACCAGCAGTAAATGGGTCCTCATAAAGGGCTGTGGGGTAGGTCTTTCGGGGTACAACAGGGAGAGTGTTTGGGACACATGTGCTCCTGGCCTTGTCTTAAGTCCATTCTGCAACTCCTTTCCTGAGAAACTCATCTGTTTCATGCTCAGATACCAGGGGTTTTGTTTTGGTGCAAGGAAAGTGGAGGTACGGACACAAAGGAACAGAGATCCCTTCCCTCCTCTCCACCTTGCTTGTGTATCCCCGTCCTAAAGACCATCTCCTGAGCTACTAAGATCTATGAACTGCTTGGAGTAAGAACCGACCATCACTTGAGGTTCAAAAGACTATTACATTCAACTGGCCTTAGGTCACCGAATGTACATATGTAAATACTGGTGTTGGGTTTGTTGCTGTTTTTTCTTTATTTCTTTTTCTTTTCTTCTAATACATCTTGTTTATTGTCTATGGAAGTTGTTTTTGTTGTAGTTAGATAACCACAGTTAAGAAAGGCAGCATTAATATACTGACTGACTAGACATATCTAGCTGTAGGGGCAGGCTCTGGACTCATCCTGCACCAGCCACCAGAGGGCAACACAGGAGCACTCCCAATCAAGGCAGACTCTACTTAAGGGCAGTGCCCCACTCCAGCTTTGTGGAGTCTTGTTTAAATTTCTTTTTATTATTTTTTTTGAGAGTCCAAGCAAATGACTCGGATGGTAACCTGGTGTCGTGTGGTTTTGAAAAAAAAAGAAAAAGAAAGGAATAAAGGATAGGAAAAGTTGAGGTAGGGTGACCATACATTCTCTTTTTCCGGACATGTCCTCTTTTTGGGACCTACAAAAATGATCCGGCCGGGATTTTTAAATTGCCAAAAATGTCCGGGATTCGCCATTCGTGTGGGGTTTTGCATTGATTGGACGTTTCTCTTTATGTCCCGCCTTCTTGCATGCCAGGATTGGTCGCCCATATACACGCCCGCAGAGAGCGCTTTCATCGGTAACGCCCGAATATGGATGGAAACTAAGAAGCACGTGGGAGCAAATATGGTGACGAGGAAAACAAAGGATTGCCGGGAAGCTGGCGAGCACACGGCGACAAACAACAAAAGGAGCTTCCCCAAAACAAACCTGAGGGATAAGGGCATCCGAGAGGGACCTTAACTAGGGTGACCATATTTCGTTTTTCAAAAAAGAGGACACTTGGGGTAGGGAGATGGCATGGGAAAGACCTACACCTTCTCTTGGCCCAAGGTGGTGGTGGTGGTGGTGGAGGGGTGGTTTGGGGTGTCATTTCAAGTAATTGGTGTAACCATGTCAATGTGTATACAGAAGGGATGTGAACAGTTGACAAATTCAGCCATAACCATGTAATTATGTTACTGTAGCTTTAATATATGAATAATTCTTTAACAAGACAACTAACATTGCCTTTATGACCATGTAATCTTAATCCTTTTTACATAATCTTGCTCCTTTCAATGTTAAACAATGATAAATAAAAATATTCAGATATTAACACCTTCACCATATCACATTCTTTTCGGGACCATATCGTAAAATAAAATGTAAGCCTGCCAAAAAAAGTTCACTATTTCACAAAACACTTCAGTCCTCCTGGTGTGCTGGGGTATACTTTCCTGAAGATCTCATTTTCCCCAACAGTCCTTGATTACTAATCAGGTAGGCATGAAAGTCTGACATGTGTCTGAAGTTGTATTGTGTACACAGAAGCCCTTTCAGGTATCCCCACAGTAAGGTATCTCTTGTAGTGCTTTCAGAGTTGTGTCCACAGCATGCGGCGCTATCACGGCATTGCCTCAGTCTTAGCACGAGCCCTTGAACATTTTCGCGCGGTTTCAGAATCAGGGAAAACCTTTTTAGCAAGGCAGCTGTTCTTGTTCTACTGCATGTGCTAAATGCACCTCAGTTCTAGCACATTTTCACATTACGCACATCTGTGTATGTATTATTCCTGCATACATTGTGTCTCTATGTCTTTGTTGTTATCAGAGTACTTCTTCTTCATCTTTATTTATCTACATTTTCTATTATTATATTATTGTTCTTTTCTGTACTTGGGCTGCTGCAATACATGACTATCTATCTATCTATCTATCTATCTATCTATCTATCTATCTATCTATCTATCGATCTATCTATCTATCATTAAAACAGCTGATTTTCTGATAAAGATGATGAGTTTAATTCAGAGTGTGATCCTGCTGCTAATCTCTCTGTTTTTATAAGGTCACCTGTAATCTGATTACTATATTTCTAATTATAATTACTTCTTTTTTGTTTAGTGAATACGTACTGCCATTACATGTCTTCTGTTCATACCCAGCTCTGGGTAATCCACTAATAATCCACTAATGGCCTATTGGGTTGAGGGCAAGGATTTACTATGCAGGCTTTCTGATTCTTCCCACCGGCTGCACTTATATATATATATATATACACACACACACACACACACACACACAGCTGTGTCCTCCCTGTGAATCAATACGACTTCCCTTCTCCACTCATCAACAAACTCCATTTTTTCAATCGTTTTTATTTGCTCTTCACATCATGATACACGTGACAGAAAGGAACCGAATTCATGTGTTTGCCATTTAAAGAAGGTGCCGATGGGCTTTCGGAGTTTTACACCAGCCTCCTGGCACAGACGAAAGGATATAGATTTTTACATGGAATGTCATTCCAATCCTTCTGAGCTGTAACAAAACAAGATTTAAAGTAAGATCAGGAAGTCTGATATAGTGAGATCTGGAATATACAGCACGGTGCTAAAGTCAGAGACCAGCCTGCACTGTTTATGTCCAGCTACAGCGGTCATTAACTGTTTATTTTTCAGTGTGAGGCGAAAAAAAAGTAGAGAGCACATACCTAACAGAACATCTCAACAACTCATTACAGCATCGCTAAATTCTAGATTTGTACATCTTCCATTCCTTTCAGTAGACTCACTTTCAGCCTTTAGCATTTTCTGCTTCTCAGTTTTCTGTGTATTTTTAATTTTTAATTCACTGATGATTGATATTCGAGTCTTTCATGTTGGAGGGTTTTGTGTAAATATCAGTTAAATTGTTTTTTATACACTGTAGATATAATAACTTGTGTAGATTTGCAAGGTACCGTAGATGTAAGCCTTTATCATATAAACAGGAAACCGTAGAATTAGGAGCGGCAGGTACCTACCAGTAGTTTCACTTTTCCAGTTGATCTGTCCACAGCACTCTCCAGTGTAATGGTTAGGTTCATTTGGGTTCCACTTGCTGTATCCGAATTTTGTCCCATCAGACCAGATCCAGCCATTTGTCTTAAAACACAGCGGTGGTAAATTACAAAGGCACTGAGATGAGTAAATATAGAGAGGTAGTATAGACATGACCACATCTTGTTTCGTATACCTTCTGACAGTCAGAGAGGCCAATCCAGGTAGGGTTCTCCATGGAGTCATAAGCATGGATGAGAGCCTTCACCATTTTATTCTCATATTCATTGTGTATTGAGACCAGGTTGGCATCAAGGTTTAAACAGTGAGCCTGGAAAGACGAAACATGAAAATCTACAGTCATGGCTGGATTCTGATGAGCCCATCAAAAGCAATTGGGTAATAAAGCACCATGACGAAAACTGTGGCTGGTGTGAACTGAATCTAATATGGAATGATTTAGAGAAGGTGCATCTCAAACTGATTGAAGGCCTTGCTCCAAAGTTGGTCATGACATTTGATTCAAGTCAGAATCATGGTGCAGTTTTAAGGACGTGGGGTTTACTTTACTAACGCTGATAAAATACTCTTTTTTAGGGACGTTTGTTGAAACATGTTTGGGTGATTTATGGAAGCGGCTGTTCCAGAAATAGTGAGGTGTGGATTAGTGGATTATGTTGTGAATGAAAATAGTAAAAAGAAAACAGCGATATGACACGACCACCACAACCAACTTCATCCGTCACTGCAGAGCCCACACAGAAAGGCACATGAGGCCTTTTAAGCTAGCTTCTTTAGCAAGAAAGCTAACGTTTATTGTGTTGTAAGTTTAATACATCGTCGCTGTCCAAAGAAAAACAGGTATCTCCAAAATAGCATCTTTACAGGAGAGGCCAAAAACCTCTTTTAATTTGAATGGAAGTCAATAGAACCAGACGTCTTTCCAAGACATTTTGGGTCATTTAAATTGGTCCATTCTTTATGAAATCTCTACACAGTGTAAACAGCAGCTCATATGATCAAATGAGGCATAAAAATAAAAATCAACAAAAGTAGAGATACATGTTTTTCTTTGGACAGCGACGATATAATAGTTTTGACTTTGAATTGACTGTGCATTCATTGAAAAGACAAAACAGCCAATATTCAGAGACTGGACTGGGTATATAGACTACAGACCCTACGGAGCTACTGCTGCTGGTTACCCAGAGGTTAAACCGTCTAGTCAGCTACGATGCTCACTAGAAATCTCTCACTAGAGTTAATTGTAGGGACATGGTAGAGCTTTAAAATCAATCTGGAATTCCACTTTATGTTTCAGGCATAAAGAACGGTCTCTTTCTGACGGTAGATGACCTACCTGTAGGTCCTGTGAGGGTGTTTTAAGATTGTTTGAGACTTCTTTACAGATCTGGTGCTCTGCCATTGGGCTGAACATGCCCTGACAATCTGACCTGGCCATGTTGCCAGTTGTTTCATTCAAAAAGTGATTTGAGGACTGTAGAATAGGCGTTTAGTTATTTCACCTCTCTCTCAATATTGTTCTAACGGCCAGATGTTTAAATGTGTTTTTAAAAGAAGAGGTTTCATTGGGTATTTGTTAATGTTGAAAATAATAATATTGAAGTCTTTATGGCCCCTGTCTTTAACTGGTTCAGATGAGGAAAACTGAAGTTAGAGCATCATAACTTAAAACTTGCTGGACTCATAGCAGGGATTTGACTTAACTTGCTTAATCCTGCTTACAGTAACCTAAGACTTGCTTGTGACTTGCATCATGTGCGACAGGGTACGGACTCCCACCTGTACTCTGTTCTGCAGCCCATCAAAACCGCCTAGAGAAAACATGTTTTGTTTTAAAAGCGCTGTAAAATACGCAGTTCTAGTGGGCTTTTATGCTGTGATATCTGCAACAATATTTCAAAAATTAATCAATTTAATTAAAGATGTCGCTAAAGCACAAAAGCCGCTGCTTTTTTTGTGCAATATTATGACATATTTTATGCCACTCTTAATGCGCTGTGACTCAGAGGAGTGTATAAAGATGAAGAAGTTTAAATTTGGAATAATATACTGTAGCCAGAGAGCTGCAGGATTGCTAGTCGGTCGGATCTGTGATGAACGGGGTGGTCTAACTCTCTCAGTCCGGGACTGGGTGAAAGGAGGCTCTGTAAGCCAGAAGGTGGAGCTTGTTACCATATTACAAAACTCTGTTTATAATGGCGTCAGAGTGGCATCAAATACTTGGCGTCTTGTATGCTTTAGCGGTGCCATATTAAAATATCATGGTGTAAAATCCCACGCTGTATTTTATGGTGCTTTTTAAACACAATGTTTGCTCTTGTCGTTTTTTGGACCATAGTGCTTTAGGACGCAGAAGGCCTGTGTAGACATGTGCAATTTGTGCTGAATCGATAGGTCCTATACTGGATGCATTTTGCCTGTGACTTGACGCATTTCCTACAGTCGTTTCTCACTTCTCGATCCGTGTATAGAACTATGAGGTAACAGTGTTCTACCACATGTGTACATGCGTCCAAATAATTAAGAAGTCATCAGCCTGGTAAGATTAGCATCACCCAGCAGTTCGCTTTAGGTGCACACCGGAAGCCAGTATCAACAACAGCAGCAACAACAACAGCGTTAAGAGCCTTACAGAATTTGATAATGAATATGAGGTGCACACTAACTCAGTGTTTAGCCGTTCCATCACATCATCTAAAATAATGATTCTCTTGCAAACTCAGTTTTTGGACCTCTGTATTTCCAAAACCCTTAAATTCAAAAACTGTAGATAAGACTTTACCTCAGCCGAAGCCCAGTCCATCTTCTCGGAGAAGTAATTAAAGCAACGTCGTTCAAAACGCACCCAGCCTTTCGGACAGCCATACCCACACATGCAAGTCTGTTTGAGTTGTCCTGTTCAGGGTAATAATAATAATAATAATAATAATAATAATATTAATAAGTGCAGGATGGAGAAGCTCTAAGACAGTCTTTTCACCAGTTGTTAATTCAAAAGTGTAAAAAATGTATTTTCTGTGAATCACTCAGCTGACCTGGACAGCTCCCTACCTTCAACGAATGCTTTGAAGTCAGCATCTGGAAATCCAGGTACAAAGTACAGTTACTACATGAATGACTTCACTGCTGAGGAATATTATGAAGAGCTGAGCTGGCATCATTACCTGATTCAGGCTTCATCACATCAGCTGTAAAAAAGGGAAAATAAAAATAGAGAAATTATTATCCATATGAATGATATGAAACTTGCAGAGATTCACTAAAGGCCATCTATTCTACAGGATATTATTGGAATAGTTTATATACAGCTCTGAAATTAATGAGAGAACATTCTTCTTGAATCAGCATCTCCACATGTACAGCAGTGGGGGACAGAAGGTTGGGTTCTAGCTTTACTGGCAGATACAGTGAGCGTCTGGTTCATAAGAACAAGGTCAAGCAGCAAACACACAGAACAACACAGCTACAGACTGGCAGAGGGCCAAACCCACTCTCTACTGACCGTGATGAGGGCCACCTCATTCAAATGTCCCTTAACCACCGTAAGATGACCTCGAGTGACCTACAGAGAGACTGGCGAGCAGTGGCTGGGGTGAAATGCACAGCGAGCATGGTTCTAAAAACAGGCTTCTGGAGGTCATTAGTGATTTTCTAAATAAGCAGATCTAATACAATATCTGATCTGGAGTTTGGGAGACATGTTTCCAGTAGTGTAGAGAATCAAACAGAACTGAGGAATCCTGGTCCAACTCAAACCCAGAACCTGTACAACTCGAGACACTGATCATTTAGAGGAGGTCTCTTAATTTTTCCAGATCTGTGTACTGGACAAGCTGAATCAATAAACACTATACTTAATTCTATGGTATTTTATAAGCTCATGGTGTCAAAAGAGAGCAGAAGTCTTACCAACAGCTGATGAAGCCATGAAGAGAACAATCAACACGGATGTTTTAGTCACATGGACCATCATGGCTCTTCTTCAGGTGCTAAAAAATAAACCTAAAGCAGATCTAACATTAAACCCAAGTTACTGTAGATGAAATCAATTGGAAATCAATAGAGTGTAGAATGATGTCTTACCTGCTGGTAGTTGCTACACCTAGGTCTAGATGAGGAACCTCTTGGAGGATTTGGAGATCAGTAGTACCATGTGAGGAAACAGCTGCAGGTTTATACTCTTCAGGAGACGGGTGACACCCTCTACACTCCTGATCCAACCCACCTCTTCAACGATGATTGATATCACTGTACAATTACTTGTACTGTAACGTGACCCTTTTGAGCAGAACTTGACCTTCTTATGAATGACTGTGGTATGATCCATTTATTTACATCATAATGACACAACACCTGTCACTCAATACCAACACTCGTGAAAGTGCAGCACTGCACACAAAATCTAACATCTGATCGACTGCGTTCATTTCAGTTCTGCAAACGTTTTCACGCCATTTCCATTAATTATCCAGAACAACTTATTCTGTGTCCAGAGTAAATCTGGCCACCCTGATTCAGTTATATCATGACATTATCCAGTTCATTTTGTATTAACCGCTTCATTACCTTTCCAGACTCGCTCACTGCAAAACCTATGCAAACCAGCCAACCCCAGTCATGGTCTACCTTCATTCAGATGGAGAATTCAGTGGAAGTCTGTTACCAGTTCATGCAAATGTTCTGGAATGTACTACACACTGCAGTGATGCTGAAATGTCACCAGTAAAGAAAGGGTGATAGTTTAGTGACCTCAGGATGTTTGGTCCACTATGGGTTCTGGGGTGAACATTTCAATGCGTTTCTACTGAACACTTTGGATTGTCTGTAAATGGAACAATGGCTTGTTGAATGAAGGAGGGTTGCCTCCATTAGAGAAGCAGGGAGCTATGGTGTCTGGAGTTTTACATTCTTTAAGGGTCTCCTTTAAGGGTCTCCCATGCCAGAAAGATCTTAACAGTGGTGCTCGACTAAACCTACAACCCATATGAGTGGTGACAAAAATGGGACCCTCTGGTCAGAAAGTGTTCATCTGATTAAGAGTGGTGGATTCCTCCGGATACATGACATGGCTAGATCAAAACCCTCAGGAAGTTTAGTTTCTGATGTTGACTGGCAAGGAAAGAGAATTCAAGCTGCTGAAACAAAAACAGTCAAAGCTTGAAATGTACAAACCTGCCATTCAAAAACACATAAAACTAGGAGTTTCTGGAGGAACACTAATGATGGAAACAGTAGTAACAGAGCTGTAGTTGGAAGCTGTTACTGTTGGGACTTTGCATGTGCTGCAGTACCCCATGTGGAGTATAAGCTCTGGATTGAGTTCAGTGCACAGCTGTTAGCCAATCATCACTGGCTGCTTGGGAAAATTAGCCTCCTGCTTGAAAATGATGGCGCCATATTTTCTTAGTAACTTAACACAAAGATCTGAATCACTCTCGGGGGCTCCCAGATGAAAGACTACTGACACAGAGGAGTCTAAGACACATTTCATGGCTATTTCAATGTAATTTGTCAGAAACAACCCTGACCAAAATATCCAGTATACAGCAGACATGGGAACAAGTCACTAAGTTGCAAGTAACAAGTAAGTCTCAAGTCTTAACAATCAAGTCACGAGTCAAGTCCCAAGTCAATGCAAGCAAGTCTCGAGTCAAGTCCCAAGTCAATACAAGCAAGTCATGTCATTTCAATATTTCACATAACTGATGCAGCTGATTCGTAGTATATTAATCATAGTACATTAATCATAAATGTTTTTAAAGTTTGTATTTAGTATAACAAAAACAACTTGCATCATCTCAAACAGTTCAAACAACAAAGTGCTATTTAACTTAACAGGAACAAGTAGTGCAAATCGTTAATTAAATAATTTGAGGATTAAATAACCTGCAAAGTACTGTGCAGTAAACAAAGTACAAAGTACTTACTGTAATCTCTAATAGATATGTACTAAACGCAGTATGGAAAAATGAATGTGACATTATACCACAGTTTACAGCAACAAAAAGTCAAGGTTTATGGATTAAAAAAAATTAGGAAAGGACAAGAATATCATATGATTCATGATATCATATGAGCTGTTTCAGTATGCTATAAATTTCTGTAAACAGGCTAACAAAGTACACTACATCATTGTTTCTCAACCCTGGCCCTGGAGGCCCACTGCCCTGCACTTTTTATTGTTTTCCCTTCTACCAACACATCTGATCCAACTAATCACCTCATAGCCAGCCCATTACTGAGTTAAAATAGGTGTTGAAGCAAAAAAAAAAAAAACACTAAAATGTGCAGGGCAGTGGGCCTCGAAGGCCACTATAACGAAGTACCACACTATAACGAAGTAGTTGAACACATTCCACCTACAGGAATTTTTAATGACATCACATTCTAAACCCATTTTATATATATATATATATATATATATATATATATATATATATATATATATATATATATATATATATATATATAAACAGCATGTGTGAACTGCTGTGTTTGACACTTTACTGCTCTATGCTAATTCACCACGTCGAGGCTGAGATGCTGTGGTTCCTAAACGTTTTCAGTAAAATCTCTCACAGTGAACGGTGTGAGAGAGGGACGAACAGAGGACAACAGCTTTGTTTACATTCGCTGTTGTTTATTATTATGTCGCTACGTTTGCTAGCTTGCTAACTGCTATACGCGAAATATACACATCACAGACTTACTGTTCTTTGTGCAGCCTTAAATGTCGAGTTTGAAGTGGTTGCATCTCCATCTGTGATCTTGACTCCACATGTCTTGCATACCGCAGTTCTTCTTTTATTTACTACATTATAATCTTTGTAGCTGAACAGGGTTATTTTTGGGATCATGTTACTCGTCTTCTCCGCACAAATTCAACACTGGCGCCCCCTCAAAGCTTCCCGTGATTGGCTGCACGGTTACGGCTTTGCTTGTTGCTAGGTTACGGATCATCTGCGCTGAGCGGCTCAGCTCCCTAGCGTTACAGCGCCATTTAATATAAAATGATCCAGTCATGTGATTCAGTTTTACTTATTCATTATGTTAAAGTAGGGTTGTCAAGTCTTTTCGAGTCTTAAAGCTCAAGTCCGATTCCAAGTCCAAGTCAGTAAAGGTAAAGTCTAAGTCAAGTCGCAAGTCTTTAGTAATGTTGTCGAGTCAAGTCACAAGTCATCAGTTAAGTGACTCGAGTTGGACTCGAGTCCAAGTCATGTGACTCGAGTCCACACGTCTGGTATACAGATACATAGAGAGTTCCCAGCCTCTAGCATTGGTTTATTGATCTCAAAATCAATGAGCCAGGCTTTGTCCTGCATGGAAGGTCAGGTGAGATGAAGCCTCTGCTTTCCAAAGAGAACATAATGGGATCCCAAAGTTTAAAAATCTAGATTCTACAAAGTTTAAGCAAATTTGTGAGAATGACCAACAAAGGCCAGATTATTATTATTATGTGTTTGAGCCTTCTCTTCCATTTAAACTCATATTCAGATTATTTCTCAGATGGGTTTGATCTGTTAATCTGAGGGTCTTGTGGCGTCCATTGCCAGCATAAATATAGACCAGTACTGAAATACCAAAACAGTACAGCCCCAAAGTCTCAAAAAAGTACAGTACAGTGCTGAACCCCCTTAGGAGAACAGTACCAAAGTATGAAAATAATTCATATATATACATACATATATATATATATATATATATATATATATATATATATATATATATATATATATATATATATATCCCACCCCAACCCCACACACATTTTGTTAATGCTCAACAAACCACATTAATCATACTATAAATAACAGTATGGATTTTACAACCTACAAATGCAGCTAAAAAAAAAAAAAAAGAAATTGGCATAGACCAAAGCAACATTTACCCGTTTATCATAGCTTACTGTTCTGAGAAGAGCATTCTGAAACGATCAACAAATCACGTCCATTCGTTCAACAAACAGATGAAGTATTTTGTATGCATACAGTATGTCAGGGCAGTCTACAAATTAAGTAAAGACCCAACTCACCATTCAGCTAGGCCTATTTGAAGATAAAGTCCATCCTCCGCTCCTTTGCCAGAAAATGCTCGATGACTTTCTCATAGAAAGACCCATTCCTTTTCAGTTCAATCAGCAAATCCTTTCCGATTGCAGTAAGTGCCAGGGATGACAGTCTGACTTGTCCTGTTGTGTTTCTTGCTTAGCTTTTTATTCTCTTCAGAGCTAAGAAGCTCCGTTCAACTGAGGCTGTTGACATGGTTACATGGGGGGATGGTTACAATTACACACGTAAAGGAGTAGAGTCTAGGGAGGCTGTCAGTGAGTCCGTTCTTTTGAAGAAAATGTAACATGTGACGTCACATAGATTTTTCCCCGCGAAATCTTCCATGGAATACAAGACCGTTAGCTCAGTCTTTAGCCGTGTCATGTCCAAGTGTTGCCCGTAAGCTAAGGATAAGAATGCAAATGCGACCACAGGGAAAGTTTTCCTAAATGAACCGAAATGCTGAGGATCCAACAGGGCGAGAAATCGCAATTTCTTGTGACCAGAAAACCTATTTCTGATCTGTACTGCAATGTGGTCGATGATGGTGTTGTGTAGACGCTGATAGTGCCCCCGCAACTCAGTTGTTGGATTTCTCATCTGAGGTGGCATACCCCAGTCTCTCACGGGTTCATCGAGAATATTGTGGAAGTTCGCTCTGTCCCCCTCGATCACACTGTGGAACTCCTCGATTCTTGAGAGGCAAAACTGGACATCAAATCCATCAGCACAACACACAGTGTCTTGGTCAAACTGCATGGGCTTGTCAACGATGTGCTGAAAAAGCTGCCTTAGCTCCACTTTTCAAACACGACACAAACAAGCCGCGATGTGAAGATCCATCGTGTTGGTGCAACATGGGGAAGTCTGCGCTTGCAGAACTCATCCAGCAGATGCGGTCGTTCTGGGGATCGTGTGGAAAAAGCTGCAAGGCCAGAGAGGTAGGAGAACTCAATCTTACACGCACTAACTTTTGACACCCCTTGGGACATAACCAAATTCAAACTGTGAGCATAGCAATGCACAAACAGGGCGTGCGGAATTGTCTCTTTCACTCGTCCTTGCACCCCATTTAGCCCCGAAGACATGACTGCCGCTCCGTCGTAGCACGGCGCCACTAATTTCGCTTTGCAGTCCATTTCATCTAGGAAAGCTAAAAGCAGCCCTGCGGTCGTAGCAGCACGTTTGTCCTCTTGGAGGTTATGAAAGCGAAAGAATCTCTCTTTAACCCCACTCTGGGTGACATAGCACAGCACATATGACAATTCTGCCACATTGCTAACATCCGAAGTCTCATCTACCAAGACAGAGATCCACGGTGCGTTTTTAACTTCTTCATTCATTGCATCGGTGATAGCATCAGCAACAGCAGCGATCAGATCGTGAATTCGGTTGGAAGTTCTGACGAAAACGGTTAAGGTAGACAGGTGATGGCTTAAGTCAGAATCACGTTCCGCAAGCAGGGTCAGCAGTTCACGGTAATTACCTCTGATGCTGGAGCTTACACTTTCATCATGACCCCTAAACGCCAGCTCTTGTTTCCCCAAAAAATGTCAATCAGTCAGTAAGGCTCTTTAGGATTTCTCTGTTCTCTTCAACTTTAGCATTGTGCACCTCAACAACTCTTCTTCGTTGATCCAGAGAATGGTCGATTCTGGTGCTACCGAATGTCTTCAACTTTACAACGCACAGCAGATGCGATGGCGATTCTTGGTGTAATTTGGCTGCCTTCGTTAAACAGCTCAAATTGTCAAATCCCTTGTGAGTCCATGCGCCATATAAATCCATCCCAAACAGTATACAATCCCAGCAAAACAGCTTCTGACGCTGTGTGGAGTTGGCCTACCTCCCTGAATGACTGTGAGTTTTTTGGTGAACGGTTGCCTTGAAAAAGGCTTTTCAATTAGGTACGACACAATATCTGGCTCATTTGCAGTCGCCATTTGAAGTAACCCAGCTAAACTAGCATGTGCTTAGTGTCAACGACTCAGTGCGTAGCACCTTCTTCAGAACGCTGAAGGGCCTGCCCCCTTAGTGGAGATCATGAATCTGATTGGAGTTTTCTGTGATTTTGTTGATAGACTCACATACCGGACCCTTCAAAATATCATTAGGAGGGGCACGCAGGCATGTAGGCGGGAGAACGCCCCTAAAGCCATTTTAATGAGCAGTTTTAATTGGTTAGATCCACTCTTAGTCAGATATATGTCCTACAGCAGGAAACACTGCTAATGCAGTGTTTAACACGTTAATGCAGTATCCTGAATTGGTTGATGTTTGTCATTTTACTTTAATAATGATATAATGATGAATGATTTATGATATTAATATAATTTCTATATAAATATATTTATTACCCCTTCTCTGAAGGGTTAGAAGGGCCTGACTGCACACCACTGATATAATACAGAGCGTTATGGATATTAATTACACATATTACCTGGAAACTCTGTTAGAGCTACACGTTACTCAGTCCTATGTCCAGAACAGTAAACCTCACTAGTTGAACACAGCCTTGTACAGACCCAGGACTAGCACTACAGCTGATATGAAATAGAATTTGAATTGCTTTGTTATCTTTACAGACTCACACAAGGATTACCTCGTGCCGACACGGCCAGCCAAGAGCCTTCACTCAGCAGGAGCCGCACATTTGTATGAAACTCTTTTATTGGTTCTTGTGAATTTCTTGTTGAGTAATTTGCTCCTGAGGTGTCAGTAGTAAAGATGAGCAGATGGAGGAATGTAACTGCAGTGAGAGGGACACTGGTCCACATTACACGTCAGAGAAACCTCGCTCTGTGACTCATTCCTCTCATTTATTTTACAAACTGAACGGAAGGTTAAGACACCATACCCTTCACTTTATGAACTCTAGAAGTCATGGTTGATTTTAATAAAGAGGAAACATCTTTACATGCTTGTGAAATTAAGTGCACAGTCTCAGGGAACAAGGTTCTGCTCATTTCAGTGCATGACTTATACAATAGTTTAACACCACTGTATTACAGTCATCTGCCTGTAATACAGATAAATCATATCTTTATCACATAAAGGATTAAATATGTCCATTTCATGTTCATATTAGATTTTAGTTTATAGGTCCATACCTCCATCTGCTCATCTTTACTACTGACACCTCAGGAGCAAATTACTCAACAAGAAATTCACAAGAACCAATAAAAGAGTTTTATACAAATGTGCGGCTCCTGCTGAGTGAAGGCTCTTGGCTGGCCGTGTCGGCACGAGGTAATCCTTGTGTGAGTCTGTAAAGATAACAAAGCAATTCAAATTCTATTTCATATCAGCTGTAGTGCTAATCCTGGGTCTGTACAAGGCTGTGTTCAACTAGTGAGGTTTACTGTACTGGACATAGGGACATGAGTAACGTGTAGCTCTAACAGAGTTCCCAGGTAATATGTGTAATTAATATCCATAACACTCTGTATATAATTACAGTCATCTGCAGCTTTTTAAAGGACCCCCTTATGTACTGGATTCATTAATGAGACATTCTGAAATGATCGTCTGCAAACTACATTGCATGTGTCTAGTATTCGAGCTGGAGCAGCTCCTGCCCTATGGAGCCTATTAAGGCCTTTCAGCAGGGAATGAGAGAGAATGAATGAGAGAGAGAGAGAGAGAGAGAGAGAGAGAGAGAGAGAGTGAGAGTGAGAGAGAGTGTGTGAGAGAGAGAGCGAGTGAGAGTTGAGAGAGAGTGTGTGTGTGAGAGAGTGAGAGTGAGAGAGAGTGTGAGAGTGTGAGAGAGTGAGAGAAAGAGAGAGAGTGAGTGAGAGAGAGAGAGAGAGAGAGAGTGAGTGAGAGAGACAGAGTGTGAGTGAGAGAGAGAGAGAGAGTGAGAGAGAGAGAGAGTGTGTGAGAGAGAGAGAGAGTGAGAGTTGAGAGAGAGTGTGTGTGTGAGAGAGTGAGAGTGAGAGAGTGTCAGAGTGAGAGAGTGTGTCAGAGTGAGAGAGAGAGTGAGTGTGAGAGAGAGAGAGAGAGAGAGAGAGAGAGTGAGACACAGTGAGTGAGAGAGAGAGAGTGAGACACAGTGAGTGAGAGAGAGAGAGTGAGACACAGTGAGTGAGAGAGAGAGAGTGAGACACAGTGAGTGAGAGAGAGAGAGAGAGTGAGAGAGAGAGTGTTTGAGAGAGAGAGAGAGTGAGAGAGAGAGAGAGATAGAGAGATATCTCAGAAACGAAGTCTGTCAGGATTTGTACTCACTAACTCTGGAAATAATTCACCTGGAAAGCAGGACCACACCTCACCTGACTTGTTTTGGTCTACATGTTGGACTTACTGAACTGATCCATCCTGACGCAAGGCTGCTCGATCCTGGGCCTGAAGATCTAGCTTCAAGTTCAGCTCCAACCCTTATCTAACACACATGATCCAGTTAATGAAGGTGTGTGGACTTCCAGTTCAAGCTTCAGGTTTGTGTAGAACTTCTCTGACACGTACAGTTATGAGACAGGTATAGTCTGAGAGAGCTAAATATAAATATGTATGTTTATGACTTCCAGGATTTCCATGATTGGGCATTCCTGTTCCACAGCAATTCCATCCTTCCCTGTGTTTTACCACAGTGCTTAACTCTCATTTACACTCATCATTGACAAGCTGTCATAACTGGTAGTTCTGAAATGATTAACCATGTGAATAAATATTTTACCATGCCTGTTACTGAATGCAGACACACCATACCATGCAAAACCTTGTATCTCCAGTATTTCATTTTTTACATTTTTACAAGGTGGGGAGGGTTACTGTAAAATGTATTGCCTTACAGATTCCTGATTACCTGCTCAAAACAGCCATCCTAATCTATTCCAGGTGATTACTATGTTACATCATTTCATCTACTGTCTGTTACGTTTTGCATGGCTGGTGTTTTTAAATCTGAGCTGTTTGTAAACACATAACTGCACACCTGGCTCCCTCAGCATGCTGGCTGTTCCACTATGTACTGTGTTTTGTACATATTTAACATTTCCCTTTTGTTTAGTGTAACGGGCGTCTCAGCCCCACGCACTGAGGGGCGGTAATTACGGTGCGTTAGTGCTGCACCACCGCAAAGAGCGCTTTCATCGGTAACGCCCGAATATGGATGGAAACTAAGAAGCACGTGGGAGCAAATATGGTGACGAGGAAAACAAAGGATTGCCGGGAAGCTGGCGAGCACACGACGACAAACAACAAAAGGAGCTTCCCCAAAACAAACCTGAGGGATAAGGGCATCCGAGAGGGACCTTAACTAGGGTGACCATATTTCGTTTTTCAAAAAAGAGGACACTTGGGGTAGGAAGATGGCATGGGAAAGACCTACACCTTCGCTTGGCCCAAGGTGGTGGAGGGGTGGTTTGGGGTGTCATTTCAAGTAATTGGTGTAACCATGTCAATGTGTATACAGAAGGGATGTGAACAGTTGACAAATTCAGCCATAACCATGTAATTGTTACTGTAGCTTTAATATATGAATAATTCTTTAACAAGACAACTAACATTGCCTTTATGACCTTCTCTTCTCTTTTTTTTCTCCCCTCTTTTCCCTTTTTCCTCCCCCCTTTTTTTCACCCCTCTTTTCTTCTTTTTTCTCCCTTCCCCCCTCGCCTTCCCTCTTCCCCTTAACTTTCCTCTGTGTTCCCCCTTCCTTTCTCCTTCCTTCTTCCCCCTCTCTTCTTTCTTCTCCCCCCCCTCTTTTTTTTTTTTTCTTCCCTTTCCCCCCCTCCTCTTTTTTTCCCTTTTCCCCCCCCCCCCTCCCCTCTTCCCCTTTTTCCCTTCCCCTTTTTTTTTCCCCCTCTCTCCCCCCCCCCCCCTCCCTCCTCCCCCCCTTCTTTCCCTTCCTTTTTCCTTCCCCCCCCTCCCCATTTCTTTCCCACTCCTTCCTCTTTACCACCTCACCTCTCCCCCTCCCCCCTTCTTTTATTCCCCTTCCCCCCTCCTCCCCCCTTACTTTCTTCCCCCCCCCTTTTCCCCTCCCCCCCCCCCCCCCCTTCCCCTTTCCCCCTCCTTCCCCC